>JAUDYJ010000001.1:352759539-352966127 GCA_030761175.1 Masticophis lateralis | reverse complement strand
CAGATGGGCGGGGCTGGGAGGGCCCAGGGGGGGAAAGACGCCCATGGGAGACTTGCCCCCCTCGTCCCCCCCCGGAGGCTCACTTGAGGAAGCTCCAGGCCAGGCAGGGCGAGAGGCAGTGCAGCAGGCAGGGGGGCATGTTGAAGACGGAGCAGAGGCTGGGCTCCAGGGCGGTGGGCCCCCCTCCGTTGACCATGATCACTTTGTGCACCAGGTCCGGGTATTCGTGGGCCAGGAAGGTGCAGAAGGAGACCCTGAGAGGAAGGACACGCAGGGCGGGCAATGAGAGGCGGCGAAGGGGGCCTCTCCGACCCTTGGAGGGAAGCGGAGAGCCTCCATGTTCAGAGGCACTCTACGCAGGGCGTCCTCGACGTCATTTAGTGACCGTTTGAAATTACAACAGGGCAGAAAAAAGAGCCGTAGAGCCGTTTTGCAGATGGACGGCCACTGCAGCATCCCCCCACGGACACGTGATTAAAATTGGGGCGCTCTTGCAGGGTCCCGGGACCCCCTTCTGATCAGCAAAATCAATGGGGGGAGCCAGATTCGCTTAACAACCATGCAACTAAACAACTGCATCGCTTTACTTAAGGACCGCAGCAAAAAAAAACCCACTGTAAAATCAGAGGCAATGCACTTTGTTGTCTTGCTTAGCGATGTAAATTCTGCTCCCGATTCCGGTTGTAAGTCGAGGACTACCTGTCCATAAGGGACCCCCAGGAGAGCCCCCTTCCCCTTCCCCTCTTACCCATAGGAGTGTCCAATCAGGACGTTCCTTTTCTTGCGTATCGCTTGAAGAGGCTGCGCAGGTCTTCCGCCAAGGCGTAGAAGGTGTAGGCGGCTGCAATCTGGGGGCAGAGCTGGCCCCGTGCCCAGCCAGTCGGGGGCCACCACCTCGTAGCCCAGCTTGGTGAAGAAGTCCACCTGCTCCTTCCAGATGTCCGAAGAGCCGCCCACCCCGTGGATGAAGAAGAGCACCACGTCCCGGTGGGTCCCCTTGCAGCTGCCGATGTACTTGGTGCAGTCGATGTGCACCACTCTCTTGGGCCTCTGCCGGCGGCGTTTGACAGCCGTGCCCCCGCTGGCTGTGGGGGTCCCTGCGGCTGGATTTGCATCTGAGACTTCTGCCTCCGCCGCGGTCTGAGCCTCGGTGCCGTTCTGCGGGATGTCCGGCTGCACCGCCTCGGCCAGGTTCTCGATGACCATCTGGCCGTTGCGGTACACGGCGATCCGGCGCTTGCAGTGCACGGCGCCCGTCTTCTGGGGTTCCTCTTCCGTGCCGGGGGGTCGAGAGGGGGCCACGTGCTTCACCCGCAGGACTCTCCCGGGCTTGACTTCCACGAAGCTGTATCCGTTGCTGGACTCGACGGGCTCCAGGGGCCCCACCACATTCGGCGCCTTGCCCAGGAGGCAGCAGAGGAGCCATCAGCGATGCTGGTCAACATGGCGACTCCTGGGGTCCTGGGGAAAGAAGGGATCAGGCAGATGTTCGTTAGGGCATCGCATCCCAAAAGGAGACACACAACATCCCTGGCAGGAAGGCCACTGATGCTGCTGTTAGGGCAGTTAGTGCCAGGCAGAGAGAAGGGCCACACGGAGAATATCTGTAGCTCAGGGTGGACATGAGGGTTGGCGCTCTCTGAGCTTGTTTGTTTTCTTCTGGACGTTGCATGACCCAGCTAGGTAACATCATCAGTGGTAGAAGGGAGTGGGGTTACCCAAACAAGACCACACTCCTTACTAGCACTGATGATGTTACCTAGCTGGGTCATGAAACGTCTGGAAGAAAACCCTTCGCCTCAGGAGCCCCAAGGAGCCGTCAGAGGGACGTTGCATCTTTCTCAGCTGCCACCAACCTATTGATGTCCCTGCGGGTGAGCCTCTGCTCCAAGGGGGGCCCCTCCTCCCCCCTCTTCAATGGGTGCCTTTCCCATACAGGAAGTCCTCGACTTATGACGACAATGGAGCCCAAAATTTGAGTTCCTAAGGGAAACATTTGTTCAGTGAATTCTGCCCCATTTTATGACTTTTCTTGCCACAATTATGAAGTGAACCACTGTGGGTTGTTAAGTGAGTTGTTAACATGGTTGTTAAGTGAATCCCCATTGACTTTGCTTGCCAGAAAGTTGCAAAGTGGATCACGTGACCCCGGGATATGGGCAACGGTCATAAATATGAATCGGTTGCCAAACATCCAAATTTTGATCATGGGAACAGGGCGATTCTGCAATGGACGTAAGTGTGAAAAACGATCATCAATCACCTTTTGCAATGCCGTTTTGACTTTGAATGATCACTAAATGAATGGTTATAAGTCGAGGACTACCTGCCCAGGCAAAATGCCCAGGGGACGTGTCAGTGAGATAAAAGGGAGCCCCTCCCCGGCTGCCAGAGGCCTGAGTGGTTTTGGGGTCCCCAAAATGACCTCTCCAGGCTGCAGACTCAGATCAGAAAGCTGGAGATAACTTGGCACATGATCCTCTCTCTCTCTTTCTCTCTTTCTCTCTTTCTGACTCTTTTTCTCCCTCTCTCCCTCTCTCTCTCGCCAATCTTTCTCTCTCTGACACTTTTTCTCTTTCTTTCTTTCCTTCCTTCCTTCCTTCCTTCCTATTTCTTTCTCTTCCTTCCTTCCTTCTTTTCTTCCTTTCTTTTCTTCTTTTCTTCCTTTCTTTTCTTCTTTCTTTTTTCTCTCTCTCTCTCTCTCCATTCTCTCTTTATCACTTCTCTCTCTTTCCCTTTCTGACTTTCTCTTAATGACTTTCTTTTTCTTTCTGTCTCTCTCACCATTCTCTTTCTCTCTCTCTTTCTGACACTTTTTCTCCCTCCCTCTCTCCATTCTCTTTCTTTCCCTTTCTGACTCTCTGTCTCTCTCTTTCTCTCTCTCTGCTGCCCTTGTTTTAACTTAAAAAAAACTGAGCTAGCGACCTGAGTGAATTGGAATCATCAGCAAAGAGCTTCTGCTGGACATCAAGAAACCCCGAGGGCACCCCCAGCCCCAGGATGGGTCTGCAGAGCAAGAAGGACCTCCGGATCTCCCCCTTAAATCCACTCCTGGTTCTCCTATTTGAATCATGGAATTTGTGATATAGTTAAGACAACTGTTGTGGTCCACCAGCAGCCTGAGGAGCTGGCAGCGGAGTCGGACAGTGAGGAGGCTGAGGAGGAACAGGGGCCAGTCCTGGAGGCTGGGGAAGGCCTGGAGGAGGGCTCTGCGTTGGAGGCAGAGATGGGGCCAGGGCCATCGGGGAGTGATGTGCGGACTTCGGAGCCTCCAGAGGCTGACAGTAGAGAGGCAGAGGAACAGGAGGAGCCTGTCCCTAGTGCACGCATGAGAAGAGCTGCCAGAAGGCAGGAGCAGCTCAAGCAGAGATGACAACTCGGGAGTAGGGCCAAGAGATGATTGGCCCCTCCCATAAGGCTTAAAAGGCCAGCAACCAACGTTGAGAGAATTTGCTTCTTGTTTCACTGTATTTATTTCTTGTTGGCGTCTTCTGCTTCTGAACTTTTACCAAGAAAAGCCTTTGGCAGTTTGCCTAATTATCCCAAGGTCGGTGATAAACTCAGGAATGGTGTTTTGAAGAATTTGCTTTAATTTAGTTTGGACTACGCTGAGAATGAATTAATTCTCAGCTGTTCTAATAAAGTCTGTTTGTTTTCGAACTGTTTGCGCTTAATGCTAACTACTTGGGCCTCGGTCACAACAACAACCAGGACATCATTGCCAATGGATTGCAAATCACCCATAAATTAGTCAGTCCCAATCTCCTCATTGAAGTATTAGTACCGCTTTCGAAAGCCCTAGGAAGGCCACACCTGGAATGCTGCAACCAATTTTGGTCACCACACTATGAAAAAGATGTTGAGACTCTAGAAACAGTGCAGAGAAGAGCAACCAAGAGGATGAGGGGACTGGAGGCTAAAACATAGGATGAATGGTTGCAGGAACTGGGCCTGGCTAGTCTAGGGAAGAAAAGGACCAGGGGAGACAGGAGAGCATCTTCCAATATTTGAGGGGCCGCTAAAGAGAGGAGGAAGGGGGTCAAGCTGTTTTCCAAAGCCCCCGAAGGCCAGACAAGGAAAAATGGATGGAAACTGACCAAGGAGAGATTCAACCTAGAAATAAGGAGGCATTTTCTGGCAGGGAGAACAATCCACCCATGGAAGAGAAGGAGCTTCATCCCTGGAGGCTTTCAAGAAGAGGCTGGGCTGCCATTGGTCAGAAACGGTCTAGGGCAGTAATGGCAGTGCCAAAAGTGTGCATGTGTGCACGATAGCATGCCTGTGTGTGCCCACACCCATAATGCAATGCCCACCACATGCCCCACCTTCCTGCACATGTGCACTCAACCCCCCACGCTGCCTTGCTCCCCCCCAAGCAGGCACGTGCCACCCCCCCATGCTCCCCACCCCTCATGCATGCCTATGCAACCCCCCCGCACCCCTTTTTGGGCCTAGCAGCCACCCTGAAGCCTCTGGAGGCCGGAAATGGCCTGTTTCCTGACTTCCGGTAGGCCCGTTTTTCGCCCTTCCAGAGCCCTGTACTTACCTGGCATCCAAAACGGGCTGCATGGACACTCCTGGGAGGGATGGGGCAGCATGGGTAGGCACACACATATCCCACATGCGCAGCAGGGACCTGAAAATCAGCTGGTCGGCGGGAGGTGCAAGTGCCTACGCGGTGGAGCTGACTGACAGCTTGCGCGCCCGGAGAAATGGCTCTGCGTGCCATCTGTGGTTAGGTTCACCATCACGGGTATAGGGTCTGCTTGGGTGGGGGGTTGGACTAGATGACCTACAAGGTCCCTTCCAACTCTATTAGTCTTCTCTGTAAGTAAGGCCGGCAGGAGCTCCCTTTGGCAGGCCGGCCAAGCCCCCCATGGCTGCCTCCAGCTCTCCTGACTTAATTAGCAGCCGTTAGCCTCATTGGTGCCTGCAGGATGAAGCAGCAGCAACGCCAGGGAGGCTTCGGCTCCTGCTCTCCCCCAAGAGAGGAAGGATACAAATTCTCTTTGCAGAAACAGGAACAGAATACAGGCGGTCCTCGGCTTACAACTGGTTTTTTTAGTGACCACTCGAGGTTACAACGGGACTGAAAAAGTGACTTACGACCGTTTTTCAGGCTTATGGCCACTGCAGGGTCCCTGTGGTCGTATGATCAAAATTGAGATGATTGGCAACTGACTCCTATTTATGCCAGTTACATGATCCCCTCACAAGCACAGTCAAGGGGGAAAGCCCGATTCACTTAACAACCATGTTATTAGCCTAACCACTGCAGTGAAGCAAGAAAAGTCGTAAAATGGGGCAAAACTCACCTACGCAACGTCTACCTTAACACCACAAATTTCCGGCTGAGTTGTGGCCGTAAGTCAGAGGACTGCCTCCAGCAGAATTGAAAGGCCTATCAGGATGGGGTCTGCAGCCCCCTCCCCATCTCCCCGCTGGGAAAATTTAGCGCAGGGGCCTCCAACCTTGGCAACTTTAAGACTTGTGGACCTCAACTCCCAGAATCCCCCAATACTTGTAGATGAGTGGGCTGGCTTAAAAGGTCCACCTGCCCAATTCCCTGCAGGGGGTTTCAGCCCATGGATGGACACTGGGGGACCCACATCTCAGGAGTCCCCAGTGGAGGAAACTCGGAGCGAGCCCCCCTTAATTCCCAAGAAGTTGCTGTCCACCCAGACCCCTCCCTGCAAGATATAGATGGGAGTGATTCCTCATGGTTTGGCTCTTACGCACCCACGTGCTCCTGCTTCGTGCCCTGCATTTACAGGTGTGAAAGAGGCAGCCGTTCTGTGATGGGGGCAGATCGCAGCCCATTCAATGTTGGCAAAAGGAACAGAACGAGAGCCGGTTTCCATGCCAACAGGACGAAGCCTTGAAGAAGCACCAGGACCAGCGCAGAGAGGATCAAACTGGGATTGGCCCTGTTGGGGCTCATAAAAGCAGATGGAAACTGTAGTCCTTGGGAGACATGGCCTCCAAGAAGTGGGCTCCCTCCTTGCTCCTTCTGGTCCCCGATTCAGCCAGTGAGGCTCGGGGTGTGAGAGAGGGACCTTGAGAGAGGGAAGGCGTTAAAATGTTTGTTCCAGAGCAGGGGTCCCCAACCTTGGCAACTCTAAGACTTGTGGACTCCAACTCCCAACTTTGCTGGCTGAGGAATTCTGGGAGTTGAAGCCCACAAGTCTTAAAGTTGCCAAGGTTGGAGACCCCTGTTCCAGAGAGTATCAGTGAAGGAGGCAAGCAGGTTCCTGCAAGTTCCTAGACCTCTTGAACCACAGAAGTATCCTAAAATGTTATCTTCACCTGGCTCAGAGCAACCTCCTGGGTGAACTCTCTGGGGGCGTGGAGGGAGTGGGGCTTGGACCTGGGCAGGGAGAGGAAGGGGCATTTCCCCTGCCTCTCAGGCAGAAAAGTAGAATTGAGATATCAGGTGAAGGGTTAGTGCCACTTTATAAGGCCCTGGGAAGGCCACATGGAGTGGCTCTTTGCCTGCTATCCATCCAGAGGCCGCTTCCCCTTCCATCCCTTTGAGGAAAGTTAGCACCCACCCCTCTCCTAGAAGAATTAAATATTTTGAGAAATATTAAAAAGACAGAATATTATATTGCCCTGGATGAGAAATGGAGAAACATGCACTTGGAAAGCAGCCCCCATCTTCCTTGATAGCACACAGCAGATGTCAGCACTTAAGAGATAAAGAGATGGCTAGCTCTATTCATAAGCAAATACCTTCACCCAAGATCCAACAAAGGTAGGATTAGCACTCAGCCACAATAGGAATTGCCCAAAGCCCCTTCATTGCGCCACCCCCATCAAACTTCAACCAAACTTAGCTTAGACAAACATAACCCCTACATGGCCCCATGGGAGTCTGACAACAGCCAATAGAATACATTTCTTGCACAGGAATAGGAAGCTCAAGTGCAAAGCCCAAGAGAAGGTATAAAAACCCCTCACTCTCAATGCAGGGTTCCAAGTAACACCCCCAACGAAAGAAGACTCCGAGGCTTGAAGTTCCTCAAAGTTCCATTTTATTAGAGATGTCATATTGGCACATCTGGGAAAACCCAAATCTGAAAGCTTCCAGGTTTTCCCCACCCAACAGAAAGTCCAAGTCCCTGCCAAGCACCCACATGTCCAATCAAATCACTGTCCCAACTGGAGATGCCTCCCAGTCACACTCCTCCAAGTGCAGGGCAAAATGTCCTTGACTCTCCGAGAAAGGAATGTTATTAGGACTATATGTCACCCATGCTCATTACAATCCTCCCTCCCAGTTTCCCACAGTAGGAAATGTGGCAGGCCTGAAGGCCCAATGCAAAAGATGGCTCCCAGGCCTGACACTTAACTCCATGTGGTCAGTCACCCAGAATCACACGTGCTTGGTGGTTTGCCTTCATCAATAAATGGACCCTCTTTCCAATCAACCTCCAGCCTCCATTGCCTCCAGTCCAGTGCCTCTCTCCTGGCTGGGAACAGAACCAGATGGATATTTCTTCCCACACCTTCATCCTTTCAAACCACAAGTCTAACCTTTGATCCATCCAGCAGGTGCCATGCTGAGTGGGATTTTGTGGGAGGTGCCACGGAAGAGAATTCAGCGCTGGCAATATGGCTGCCCGTTGCCTCTGCCAACCCTGTCTCCCATCTGGGGCACCTTCTGAACCCAGCCCTCCCGAAAGGCAGGAGACCATTGTTAAAAGAAAACAGAGTGGAAGAGGAAGAGGGGTGGATGCTGGTATCCATGGAGACCAGGGCAGGCTTGGGTACCACTCTCTTCGGCTGGAAGGAAAAAGTTGCCAATTGCGATTGTGTAACCAGCTGGTTGAATCAGAAAGGGGGTGAGTTGCATAAGTCTCCCTCCCCATCCTTTTAGGGGGGATCTTCAGACCCCCATAAGGAAAAAACCTAGAGATTCCGAGGGGTTTCATGTTTCGTTCAAGTGATCTCCCCCCTGCCAGTTGGGTCATGAAACATTTGCAACAAAACAACCAAGTTCAGAGAGCATCAAGGACCCCCGAAATCCTGCTCCTCCTCTCTACAACCCGCCCCCCTTTCTGGCACTGAAGATGTTGCCTAACTGGGTAATGAAACACCTACAAAAAAACTTGCTGAGTTTAGACAGCCCCAAATACCCACAGCTGTCCTCTTCCCCCTCCTCCAACCCATTCTCTTCTAATACTGATGTCATTACCTAGCTGGGTCCTGAAACATCAAGAAAATAACTAAGCTCAGAAAGCAGCAAGGACCCCTCAATTCAGCCCTGAGCCCCAAAGGTTCTCCTGTCTTGGTACGTAAGAGGCCAACTAGGAAGCAAACGCCGGCATTAAATGTCACCTCCCGGCTAGGAGCCATTTGCATTCAGGGTCAGACTCAAAGGTCCAGAGTGGCTCTCAGGTGGAGGTCATCTTGGGCTTGGGGGTCTGGGATTCTGCTGAAGAAAGCCCCACCTTTCTTCCCCCCATACATCAGGCTTCAATGGGGCTCTGAGGTTCTCCGCCATGTGCAGCTTGGAGAGGGAACCACCAGCAACCCTCCCATGGTGAAGTCCTCTTCCCGAAGGCCATCCCATCGGCCTCCCAGGTGCCTCAGTGACCCAAATGGGAACAGGAGCAGCCCATTTCCTCACCCCTCTCCAGGCCTGGGAGGGGGCTGCAGCCAGGCACCCCCCCACCCTGCAGGTTTTGGCAAAAGAGCCTACTTTCCATCATTTTTTCTCTCCCCTCCATCTTTTTCCAAGCAACGAATAAAACTTGGGTCAGCAAAAGGAACCAGAACAGAGGCAGCAAGCTCTGGATCTCTCGTGATGCTTTTCTTCTTCGGGGGTGGGGGGTGGGGGGACATCAATAACGATTTTGTGCTTCTTTTCTACTCCCCCTCCCTTTCTCTTCCTGACCCCTCAAATATACTGGTGGCCACAAGCAAGTCTGCAAATGGTTCACACACCTGCAAATCATTTTTTTTTAAAAAAAAGAACTGAGGTTTGGGTACTGATTGTAATTTTATTTCATTTTTTATTATTTTTTTGCCATTTTGAGATTTGCCCTCCAGAGTTAGGTTTTTCTCCAATTTCAGTTCAGATGCCGAAGGAAGCACTTGCAATGCAGCCCCAGCTTTTTAGCAGATGTTTTCAAAACACTGGCTGTCTGGGGACGAGAGATATGATCTTCACTGGATTCATGAAACCGGTAATTAAGTGCCAATAATCACCTGCATTGTTGTTATTACAAAACACAGAAGCATGGATCTATTAGGTGGAAGGGGTCAGCAAAGCATAGAGCTTCCTTGTAGAATTTAATACGTGCCACTTTATAAAACCTTAATAATGCCACACTTGGAATACAGCACCCAGGTTTGATCACCAAACTATAAAAAAGATGTGGAGACTCTAGAAAAAGTGCAGAGAAGAGCAACCAGGATGATGAGGGCACTGGTAAAACATAGGATGAACGGTTGAGGAACTGGGCATGGCTGGTCTAGTGAAGAGGACGACCAGGGAAGACATGAGAGCATTCTTCTAATATTTGAGGGGCTGCCACAGAGAGGAGGAAGGGGGTCAGGCTATTTTCCAAGGCACCCGAAGGCCAGACAAGGAACAATGGATGGAAACTGATCAAGGAGAGATTCAACCTGGAAATGAGGAGGGATTTTCTGGCAGTGAGAACCATCAACCAATGAACAGAAGTTGCCCTCAGAGGTTGCGGGAGCTCACTGGAAGCTTTCAAGAAGAGACTGGACTGCCATCTGTTGTAAATGGTGTAGGGTCTCCTGCTTGGGCGGGGGGGGGGGTTAGACTAGATGACCTACAAGGTCCTTTCCAACTCTGTTCATCTGTAATCTGTAATCTGAACTGGGTCTAGCTAGCTAGTCTAGAGAAAAGAAGAACTAGGGGTGAGACGATAGCAGTCTTCCAGTATTTGAGAGGTTGCCACAGAGAAGAGGGGATCAAGCTATTCTCCAAAGGACCAGAAGGCAGAACAAGGAACAATGGATGGAAACTAATCAAGGAGAGAAGCAACCTGGAATTAAGGAGAAACTACCTAACAGTGAGGACAATTAACCAGTGGAACTCCTTGCCTCCAGAAATTGTGGGTTTTCCATCACTGGAGGTTTTCAAGGAGAAATTGGGCAGCCATGTGTCAGGAATGATCTCGGGTCTCCTTCTTGTGCAGGGGGCTGGACTAGAAGACCTCCAGGGTCCCTTCCAACTCTGATGTTCTGATGTATTTTGATGTAAATATTGTTCCAGGACTGTGGGGTGCCTGGGGGAAGACTTAGAAATGCTGGGGTGTAGGGCACCTGAAGGATGGAGAAGCTGTGGGGGGCGGAGGGGAGCCCCACAAGGCCTTGCCTTGCAAGGGAAGATTATAGATTTATTCATGGGCTCAGCATTCTTTTGCGGTTCTAAGCCACCTGGAAAAGAGGCAGCTCAGAGGCTCCTTAAATCCTGAGCCTGCAGAAGCCCCTCAGCCTCTTCAAAGCTGCTGCTAAAAGCTGTGCCCTCTAATCCTCCTCCGAGGAAGTCAGGCGGAGCCCAAGGACACTTTCACCCAGGACGTGTCCTGGTGGCGGAGCCTGGCTCTCCCCAAAGCATCTGCTAGCTCTTCCAGGGACCGAAGTCAGGAGCCGGATCGAAGCCGCTGCAATTACAGCCGCCCGATGGATCCAGCCGCCCCGAGTATCCCCAGGTATTGATTTTGGGGCTGGAACGGTGAAACTCAAAACGTTAAATAAATCCTGCAGCTTTCCAACCGCCCTGGGGTGGGAGGGAACGGGAGCCTGTCCTAAAAAGCCTCCGAGGAAGGTCAAAGCCTCCTTGAAGGGCTCGCAAATCCCGCACTCCTCTGCCACGCACAATGGCCTTAGCGGCTTTGTAAGCAGCAGCGTGCCTGGAAAGTGCGAATGGAGGCAGGCTCGGAGGAGGCTTTCGGCTGCCCTCATCGGAGATCACAGCCGCCCTGCGCGGGTTCCACACCTCCTGGATCAGCGAGAAACGCTCCCCACCTCAGGCCCTGCAGGGAAAAGGGGGACGCCCAACCTTGGAGGCTTGTGGACTTCAACTCCCAGAATTCCCCACCCGGCGATGGCATTGGATCTCCCTGGCCCAGGGAGGGGGCAGGGTCATCCCTGGAGGGAAAAAGGCCTTTAGGGCAGGATTCCTGCCAGGGCTCTTCTCATCCCATGGCAGGAATGGGGGTCATTTGGCTAGGCGAGATCAAAACGCCAGCCCCTCCATAGGAGAGGAGAGGAGCTGGAAGGGACCCTGGAGGTCTTCTAGTCCAGCCCCCTGCTCAAGCAGGAGACCCCATACCACTTCAGACAAATGGTTGTCCTGTCTCTTCTTAAAAACCTCCAGTGTTGGAGCCCCCACAACTTCTGGTAGCCAGCAGTTCCAATGATTAATTGTTCTCCCTATTTCTAGGCTGTTTCTCTCTCCTTGGTCCGTTTCTATCCTTCGCTTCTTATCCTGCCTCCATGTTCCCCCTGAAAGGCCCAGTTAAATTCAGACTCCGGAGCCTTGTGCGTGTGTGTCTGTGTGTCTGTGTGTCTGTGTGCAACGCCCCCTCCCCCTCCTCATTTCCCCCATCTCTTGAATGCTGGTTGAAGCAACCAAGGAAACCATTTTCCCTGACCTAGATTTTCCCTGCGAATGCTGCCTTTATGTAACTGAATGTCAGCTGAAGGGGAGGGAGGGAGGGAGGGAGGGAGGTGCGAAGGCAGGGGCAGAATCCGCTTGCAGGACCCACTGCCCTCTCAAGGGACCGGGTGGGTGCTTGCATGTCTTTCCCTCACCCCACAGCGACTCAAAGCAAGAGCATTCACCCTCCGCCCACCTTGAGGCCTCCCCAGCTGGCAGTGAAGAGCAGGTGGGGCCTCTCTGCTCCACTGCTTTGGAAAGAAGCTCTTCTACAGAGACGGTCAGCTGGCAAGGACACTGCAGGGCCAGACCCAGAGGCTCTCCTGCCCACAGCAGCGGTCAGCCTGATCCCCAGCCCAGGAGCAGGACACGAAGGACCGGACCTTCCGCCCTCCTGCTGCCCTCTCCAGCCGCTGGAATGGGGCAGCAGAAGATGGGCCCTTGAGGACTCTGAGCAACCTCTGGTTCCTGCTCTCCTGGGCTGGCACCTGCCTGCCCTGCCACCCTCCTGGCTGCTTCCTCTCCTTGCACACACACAAACACACTCCTGTCCCACAGGAGAAGGCGTGCAAAATATAAAACCGGATGGCTGCAGGGGAAAAGAGGGGGTGCACGAAGCAGGGTTTTGGGGATCCCTCCCCAGGGAACAGCAGAGCCAGGATCTGCTCTCAGTGGGTGGCATCGACCAGCATCGCGTTAATTCAGGGGTCTCCGACCTTGGCCATTTTAAGACTTGTGGCTCTGCTGGCTGGGGAACTGTGGGAGTTGAAGTCCACACGTCTTAAGGAGGCCAAAGTTGGAGACACCACTAGGAAATGTGAGGACTGGCTAAGGGCCCCTGGAAAGGAGACCCGGGCAGATGCCTTTGGCCTGGGTGCCAGGAAAACTGGGTGGCTAATCTGGAAGGCATTTGTGGGAGACCTGCAGGGGTCTTCCCTTCCCTGCTTCCCTTGGAGGGCCATGCAGGAGGCCGGGGTGCCCTCTGGGTCCCTCTTCTGGGCCCACAGACTACAAGGCTCAGGCCTGGTGAGGGCTGCGTCTGGGGCAGAGCCAGGCCCTCCCTGCTGCTCCCTCCTGAACCAGGTGCCCAACCTGCCAGGATGGATTGATTGAGTTCCCATGGAATTAATTACTTTTACCAATAACTCAAGGCAGTGAACGCATCCAACACCTCTTCCTCCCCCTATTTCCCCCACAACAACAACCCTGTGAGGTCGATTGGCCTGAGAGAGCAGGACCACCCCACAATAAGAGGCAGATGATAGATAGTCCTTGACTTATGATGGTGCACCGAGCAACTGTTCAAAGTTACAATGGCACTGAACGGCACTAGGACCCTTTTCCGCACTTATGACCATTGCAGCATCCCCACGGTTACATGATTTACATTCAGTGACAATTGACTCACATTTATGACGGTCGCAGCATCCGGGGGGTCACGTGATCCCCTTTTGCGACCTTCTGACAAGCAAAGTCAGTGGGGGAGCTGGATTTGCTGAGCAACCATGTGGCTCTTCTCCCAAAGGGGCTTCGTGCCCCAAGGCAAAAGCAACGGGAATGCTGCGGTTGGCACTTGCTGGGCCTCCTGCCATTTGCACTGGGGCAGAGCTGCCAACGCTGCACAATCTGTTTGGTGGCTGCCAGGCACCATAAATTATGCAGGAGGCTTGAAGTTCACTCACAGTCGGCAAACCTCCCTCTACACACACACACACACACACACACACGCCCCCAGCAGTTGCTTAAGGACTAGAAACTTTATGTAAAGTATGAAATCGCAGGTTGCAAAGCCCAAACCCCAGCTAAAACCAGGAGATTCCCCAGGCTGTTCTGCTTTGCCTAGGGATGGACTCTCTCTCCCTCTCTCTCCCTCCCTCCCTCTAGGGGGGCAGCTTTTCTAGGCTTCACACAGGGAAGGAAATTCCTCCAGATTTTGAATTCAGATTTCCAGAAAATTTCCATTCCATTCTCTAGCTTCCAAATTAAAGCCCCGCCCCCTTTTCTGTGCACCAGCATCTGCACAGTGCCCCATTCTGAACGGGGGCAGCTTCACCTGCCCTTTTAAAGCCTTGCAGCCAGGTGAGGGGAAAAACCCCCAAGACCCCAGGAAGCCCCCCTACCCGTGCAGGGCAGGAATGGTGGTGGGGGTCTTCTCTGGGGCTCTGCAAACCCTCCCGGCACCTAAGACAAGGCCTCCCCCCGAATGGGGCAGGGGAGAGAAGCGGAGAGTCGTCCCCCCCACCACTCGCGCAGCGGGGCCAAGGACGGGTCAGTGCCGGGCGCTTCTTATGCGCTGATCCGCTTAGCCGGCCTCGGAGAAGGCGAAGGAGGCCGCTCCAGTGGGGAGGGGGCGGTGGGGGGGGGGCAAAGGCCCTTCCGAAGGCTGCAGCGCCCGGGGGTTCGACCCACCCTCAGCCCAGCCGGGGCTCCGCCCACCGAGGGACACCCCAAGGCCGAGGGGCGGCCGACGGCCCGGAGCCGACTGTCCGTTCAGCACCCGCGGCCGAGGCGGGATGGGCCGGGAGCTTCTTCCCGCAGCAGCCCCGCCGCCTCCGCCGCCCAGATCTTCCCGCCCCGGGGGCGATGGGGGCGCACAGGGACCCCCGCGGGCCTCGTCCCTCCGGGCTCCGCAGCCGCCGCCAAGCCGGATGGAGGGGTCTCGGTCGGTCGAGGAGGCGCTTCCCCTCCCCCCGTGCGGGCCGCGGGCCGGGATGCCCGTCGGGGAAGGGTCGCCGTCTCTCCCGCGCTGCCCGTCCGCCGCCCTCACCTCCTGCTCCGCCGGCCGGTCCCTTCAGCGCAGCGCCGCCGGCCCGGTCCGCCCCCTCCGGGCGGCGGGGGTCGAGCGTGGGCGGGGGTCCCTCCGGCCGGGCCGGCCGCTTGCGAGGGGTCTGGGGGCGGCGGCGGCTGCAGCTCTGCCCGCGTCTCGGCTCGGTCCCTCCGCAGCCATAGCAAACGCCCGCAAAGCCCTCCTGGCGGGGGGAGGGCCTGGGAGAGGAGGGGCGGGAAGGGCGGCGCTTCCCGAGCGCCTCCTTCTGCAAGCGGGCGCCCGCCGGGGATTGCCCAGCGCCGCCGCCGTAGGGTGGTCGGTGGGTCGGTGGGCTGACAGTGGGAGTCCGGAGTCCGGAGTCCGGAGTCCGGCAGGGTGAAACGGGCGAGGGTCCGGCGGTCTAGGGGGGGCAGACCATCCCGGTGACCCCTTGGCCTTCTCGGGTCCGACTCCTTGTCCAGGGGCTGCCCAGACCCCCCCTCGAGATGCCCCCCAGCCCTTCCCCCCGTGCATCATACAAAGCTGCCCTCACCCCTTTTTCCCCCAGGCCGGGAGGGCTCTGGGGCAGCGAGCTTGCGAGGAGTGCGGGGCAGCTGCTGGGGAAGGGTCTCTTCTCTTCCCCGCCGCGTTGCCAAGGGCGGCCGGGCCGTGGAGCAAAGCCAAGATCCCCCAGGTGAAAGGGGACCACGGGGAGATCCGCGAAAACGAAGCGAGCGGCGCCAGCGGGCGAGGTCAGGCGCGGATTGGGCGAAGTGGGGGGGAAGTCTTGCCACCCTCTCCCCCAAGGGCGCCGCTTGTGTGGTGAGGGCAAGCGGTCGCTCTTCTTGGCCACTTCAGCACCCTGGACTTCGACTTCCAGAATTCCCCAGGAAGCCAGTTCTGAAAGGCTGCATTTCAGGGGAAGGGTCTGCCGTTTCTCCTCCTGGAGCTGGAGCGCCCCCAACCCAATCCCGCCTCCTGGGTTTCAGGACTCTGAAAGCGCTGAAGAGACCCTAAAGCCCAGCTCAATAGGCTGAAGGGTACCGTTATCGGGGGGTGGGGGTGGGCGGGCTGGAGATATGCCCCCCCCGCTTTTCTCTTACAACAAGCCCCCCTTTAAATGGGGAGACGGAACTCTGCAGGGGAGGGGTCTGCGACCAAGGAGAAACCCCAGTTGTTCATCCCTCCAAGTCTCCACCGACCCCCCCCCCCCCCCCGTGTAATCGTATGACCTCCGGGGTCCCCTTTGGAAAGAGACCCCGGGAAGCAGCGGAAGGGAAACGAAGCCCACGCAACGGAGGGGTGAGAGGGGAGCCCCTGGGCCCCTGTTTCTCCCCCTGGAAAACTGGAAGAAGGTTGGACTTCAACTCCCAGAAGTCTGTGCTGGCTGTGGAATTCTGGGAGTTGAAGTCCACCCCTTCTCAAGTCGAGGAGGAGAACGAAGTTCTTGGCAGCTTTATCCGCCCAACTGCCCGAATCTTTCAGAAACGCCAAGAAACTCCACTTAAATGCACATTAAATGGTGGTGGGGTGGGGGGCTTTAGCAGACCCCACGAATCTGCATGCAACCAGCCACAATATAATAAACAAAAGGCACTCTGCACATGTTTCAGGTGCAGCATTCCCTTTAATAATGGTTTTTTTCCTTTGATTATGGGCGACGGCCAAGAGTGTGGGGAGGGGAATATCTTTCTCTCCCCTCGCAGGGAACACAATTAGTTTGAGCTGAGGTCACGGATGCGATTCTGGACCCATTGCTGTGAAGGATCGGCACAGATCCTCATATCTCTTTTTGTCAGGAACCTGCAAAGGAGAAACGTCTGCTTTTAATCAAGACTCGCTCAATGCATCTCTCAACCTTGGGCCTTTTAAGAGGGGTGGACTGCAATTCCTGGCTGGGGAATTCTGGGAGTTGAAGTCCACCCCTCTTAAAATGCCAAAGGTTGAGACACACTGATTTAGTCTTTGGGTGCAAAAGAAGATCAGAAATTCAGAAATTCTTGCAAAGTTGAACCACGTTTCCTGGGAAACTTACACGACGGCAGAACTGCTACATCCCGCGCTGGTGTAGTAAAAAGATTTCAAGAAGTTCAGTGGGATGGGCCGTGTCGTGAAGCTAAAGCAGCACGCTGGGGAAGGAAAGAGAGAAGAGAAGGGGTGATGGGTGGAGACGTTCTCCAGCCACCCAGGAGTGGCAGGAAACTCTCTGGCTTGAGAGTGGCAGCTCAAGACCAACCAAAATGGTTAAGAGGCTGCAGCCTAAAACATACAAAGAACATTTGCAGGAATTGGCTTTGTCTAGTTTAATGAAAAGAAGGATTGGGGGGATGTGCAGCCTTCCAGAATTTGAGGGCTGCCACAAGGAAGAGGGGGTCAACCTCTTCTCCAAAGCATTTCAGGGCAGGCCAAGAAGCAACGGATGGAAACTCATCAAGAAGGGAAGCAACCTGGAATTAAAGAGAAATTTCCTAACAGTGGGAACAATCAAGCAGTGGGACTCCTTGCCACCAGAAGCTGTGAATGCTCAACTCTGCAGGGTTTCAAGAAGAGATTGGACAGCCACTTGTCAGGAATGGTATATAGGTCTCCTGCTTAGACACGGGGTTGGACTAGAAGACCTCTGAGGTCCCTATGATTATATTTTTTAAGTTGTAGAAAAACTTATGTGTCCATAGGACTGACCACACCATCTCTGGATGACCCTCCCAGCAGGAGACCTTCCCCGCCACAAGCAAGGATGCTGCTCAGCTCAGACCCTTCTGCAAAGCTGGCCTTGTGTTCTCGGGGTCCCCAGCTGTGCCCCATTCCATGGGGAGAGAGACCAAGCCCTGCCATGGGGACGCTGCCTTCAACCCCACCTGCCGTTGGAGCAGCAGCCCCCCCCCCCGGCTCCCATGGTCTCTGCCTGTCTCAGCCCTGGTCTGGCCCAGCAACGTGGCAGTGGGGCAGAAGGCACCCCATAGCTCTCCCCAGAGGAAGAGGCTGGTATAGGACCATCCGGGGTCAGGAGGCAGAGGGTTGGGGTGATTTTTGGGTGCTGGAAAGGGGAGGACAGAGAGGCTTACCATTCCGGTCTCTGGGCAGGGTGGGTTGAGGGGCTGCATCTGAAAGAGAGAGGTGGAGGGGGGCCTTGTAACACCTTCAGCTGCCCCTATGCCCCCACGGCTGAGAGCGGAGCCGCTGGTGCCAGGAGAAAGCCCTTCAGGGGACCCCGGGGGCACTTGGGGTTCAAGCGAGGGCGGGCCAGAGGGAGCCCCACAGAATGAAGGACTCACTGGGACCCTCGACAGCCAGGGCGACGGAGACCACCAGGAACAGAAAGGCAAAGAGGGTCTTCATCTTCAAAGAGGGCAGGAAGGGCAGCTCTGGTCTGATCTCGGCGGCATCGATACTGGGCACCCAGAGGCCTCTTTATAGAAACCAGCAGCTGCACCCACGGGAAACACATGGTGGGCTCCACCCGCAGGGTGTGGCCACGAAGGCTGGGTTGCCAGGGAGACGCCCGGATGCTGTGGACAAGGGTTTCACCCACAGAAACAAGGTCGGGACTGAAGCTTGTCTGAAGCGGTCTAGGATCTCATGCTTGAACAGGGGGCTGGACTAGAAGACCTCCAAGGTCCCTTCCAGCTCTGTTCCGATTCTGATTGATGGATGTTATGGTTGATAGTCAGGAAACCCATCTGAAAATAGCAGGGCAGCAAATCCATTCCTCCCTCCCTCCCCCCCTCCCTCCATCCCTCCATCCATTCATCCCTCCATCCCTCCATCCCTCCATCCCTCATTCCCTCCATCCCTCCATCCCTCCCTCCCTCCCTCCCTCCATCCATCCATCCACTGACCTCAGAGATGGTCTTTGCAATGTTCTGAAGAAGAATCCATTCTGGTGGGAATCCATTTCCTGCACACCCTCATTTCTGAATGTAAGCCAAGGCTCCAACATTTTCTGGAAGAGCAACAAAGATAATTAGGAGCTAAAACATATAAAGAACGATGGCAGGAACTGGGTATGTCTAGTTTAAAGAAAAGAAGGACCAGGGGTGACAGGACAGCAGTCTTCCCATATCTCAGGGGCTCCTCTCTGTGGCAGCCTCTCAAATATTGGAAGATGCTCTCCTGTCTTCCCTGGTCCTTCTCTTCACTAGACCAGCCATGCCCAGTTCCTGTAACCGTTCATCCTATGTTTTAGCCCCCAGTCCCCTAATCCTCCTGGCTGCTCTTCTCTGCACTTTTTCTAGAATCTCAATCTCTTTTTTATAGTGTGGTGACCAAAACTGGATGCAGGACTCTAGGCGTGGTCTTACTAGGGCTTTATAGAGGGGTGTTAGTACCTCCCTTGATCTTGATTGTATCCCTCGGTTAATGCAATTTAGGATTGCATCGGCTTTTCTGGCTGCCGCTGCACACGGCTGGCTCCTATTTAGCTGCTTGTCCACTAAGAGTCCCAGATCCCTCTCCCACTCACTGCTCTTAAACTTGGTTTCCCCCAGTCTGTATCTGTGCTTTTGGTTTTGGGCTGAACTGATGTAGGGAGTGAAATTCCCCCAATTTCTTTGCCGCTCACTTTCACAGGCTGACAGGGCTGGAGAAGAACCCGAGGCTCTTGGGCCTTTCCCACCAGGACCCTGCTGAGAGCAGGACACCCATCTTCTCTCTGGGGTCATTTGCTTTCCTTCCCAAAGGAAGGAAGGAAGGAAGGATCAAAGGCCTGGAGGCTAAAACACATTTCTTTTTGTTGGTTCATTAGATTTATATACCGCCCTACTCCCGAAGGACTCAGGGCGGTGAACAGCCATGAAGTAAAATACATATATACAAAATTTAAAAGCAGGCGAACGGCTGCAGGATTTGGGTCTGGCCAGTGGAAAGAAAGGAAGAATGAGGGGAGACGTGATAGTAGGAGTCCAGGATTTGAGAGGCTGCCAGAAAGAAGAGGGGTCAACCTATCTTCCAACCAAGGCAAGACAAGAAACAACGCTTGGAGACTCATCCAGGAGAGAAGCAACCTGGAACTAAGGAGAAACCTCCTGACGGTGAGGACAATTAACCAGTGGAACGGAAGTTGCCTCCAGAAGCTTTGGGTGCTTCAACGCCGGAGGCTTTTAAAAAGAGATTCGGCAGCCATTTGTCTGGAATGGGACAGAGTTTCCTGCCTGAGCAGGGGGTTGGACTAGAAGACCTCCGAAGGCCCTTCCCGCTCGATTCTGATTCTAAAGAAAATGGTCATCTTTGATTCCACGGCTTTCAGCCCAGATCTGCAGCTTATTGAGATGGTTTGGGGTTTCCTCCCTGTCTTCTAGAATATTAACTGTCTCACGCAATTCTGCGTGATCTGCTCAAGCGGCCAGCCTCTCCTCCACCTTCTCACCGTTCATGGAAACGTGGAAGTGCGGAGGAGCCGAGGGGAATGCCTGGCACCTGCCCCCTCCCCTCTCCATGGAGGGTGCCCGTGGAGGACTTGTTGGGAGCCAGCCAGCCAGAGGGCTTCTCCTTGGTCCTCGTGCCCTGCAGCCCACAAAAACCGAGCCTGCAAAAAACGATGCTGCCAGATACTTTATCAAGGGCCTCGCTCAAACCAAGATATCTTTTATTTACAACAATTTCTCAATCTTTTCAGGAAGCAGTTTGATCAAAACGGGAGATACGATAAGCCAGCAAGATCAGTTCCTGGCAACCCCACTGACCCCCTGACTTCTGCTAATTGTTGTGCTACTTTCAAAGTTCCTCTCCAGAACTTTCCACAAAGTCAACATTTTGCTGAAGCCATTTTTAAAATGCCGAGATCTGCATTCCTTGTAAAACGCCTGGCTCAACTTATCAAGGGCTCTTGAAACTCAAATTGAGGGGGGAGGGTGACCAATCTTTAGGATCTCCAGGACCCAATTTCAAGCAAAACCGCCTAGAAATCAAGTCAAATAATGGAGGGATGGCAAGGAAGACCAACTGAAACCCCAAGTAGGAGACATACCCAGAGTCAGACATAAAGATCTCAAGTGCCTTTATACAAGCGCACAAAGTCTGGGGAACAAACGGGGTGAACTTGAACTATTAGAGAGCATTTCACTGAGGGGGGAGTCTCGCAGGGCAAGAAGCGTGGACCTAGAATACATCCAGAACAAATATAAAAACAGGGGGGACGATAAAAGCATGGCTCGGGTCCGCAATGATAGAACAATGTCCAGGAGCAGGGACAAGTCAATCAGGAGAGTCCTCGCTACCCTCTCACAGTAGCGATTAGAGTCACTATGTTCTGTCCAACTGGGGGGTGTCAAACCAGCCTCTCACTGTGGTTCGTTTCAATAGTCCGGTGAGTTGGAAAGGGCAGGGCCACTCTCTCACAGAGGTCCGGCCATATAAATCTAATTTTTAAAAAAAACAGTTTATGTCCAGGATGTGAGGGGCGTGTAAATATTTTCACAGCCCTCTTTTTGACTGGTGCAGTATACAGGTCCTCCATGGAAGGCAGGTTGGTAGGAACACCCAAGATGGCGCCACTGAAGGCTGCCTCAGTGAAATGCTCTCTAATAGTTCAAGTTCACCCCGTTTGTTCCCCAGACTTTGTGCGCTTGTATAAAGGCACTTGAGATCTTTATGTCTGACTCTGGGTATGTCTCCTACTTGGGGTTTCAGTTAGTCTTCCTTGCCATCCCTCCATTATTTGACTTGATTTCTAGGGGGTTTTGCTTGAAATTGGGTCCTGGAGATCCTAAAGATTGGTCACCCTCCCCCCTCAATTTGAGTTTCAAGAGCCCTTGATAAGTTGAGCCAGGCGTTTTACAAGGAATGCAGATCTCAGCGTTTTAAAAATGGCTTCAGCAAAATGTTGACTTTGTGGAAAGTTCTGGAGAGGAACTTTGAAAGTAGCACAACAATTAGCAGAAGTCAGGGGGTCAGTGGGGTTGCCAGGAACTGATCTTGCTGGCTTATCGTATCTCCTGTTTTGATCAAACTGCTTCCTGAAAAGATTGAGAAATTGTTGTAAATAAAAGATATCTTGGTTTGAGCGAGGCCCTTGATAACGTATCTGGCAGCATCGTTTTTTGCAGGCTCGGTTTTTGTGGGCTGCAGGGCACGAGGACCAAGGAAAAGCTCTCTGGCTGGCTGGCTCCCAACAAGTCCTCCACGGGCACCCTCCATGGAGAGGGGAGGGGGCAGGTGCCAGGCATTCCCCTCGGCTCCTCCGCACTTCCACGTTTCCATGAACGGTGAGAAGGTGGAGGAGAGGCTGGCCGCTTGAGCAGATCACGCAGAATTGCGTGAGACAGTTAATATTCTAGAAGACAGGGAGGAAACCCCAAACCATCTCAATAAGCTGCAGATCTGGGCTGAAAGCCGTGGAATCAAAGATGACCATTTTCTTTAGAATCAGAATCGAGCGGGAAGGGCCTTCGGAGGTCTTCTAGTCCAACCCCCTGCTCAGGCAGGAAACTCTGTCCCATTCCAGACAAATGGCTGCCGAATCTCTTTTTAAAAGCCTCCGGCGTTGAAGCACCCAAAGCTTCTGGAGGCAACTTCCGTTCCACTGGTTAATTGTCCTCACCGTCAGGAGGTTTCTCCTTAGTTCCAGGTTGCTTCTCTCCTGGATGAGTCTCCAAGCGTTGTTTCTTGTCTTGCCTTGGTTGGAAGATAGGTTGACCCCTCTTCTTTCTGGCAGCCTCTCAAATCCTGGACTCCTACTATCACGTCTCCCCTCATTCTTCCTTTCTTTCCACTGGCCAGACCCAAATCCTGCAGCCGTTCGCCTGCTTTTAAATTTTGTATATATGTATTTTACTTCATGGCTGTTCACCGCCCTGAGTCCTTCGGGAGTAGGGCGGTATATAAATCTAATGAACCAACAAAAAGAAATGTGTTTTAGCCTCCAGGCCTTTGATCCTTCCTTCCTTCCTTCCTTCCTTCCTTCCTTCCTTCCTTCCTTCCTTCCTTCCTTCCTTCCTTCCTTCCTTCCTTTGGGAAGGAAAGCAAATGACCCCAAAGGGAAGATGGGTGTCCTGCTCTCAGCAGGGTCCTGGTGGAAACGGCCCAAGAGCCTCAGGTTCTTCTCCAGCCCTGTCAGCCTGTGAAAGTGAGCGGCAAAGAAATTGGGGGAATTTCACTCCCTACATCAGTTCAGCCCAAAACCAAAAGGACGCATACCGACCGGGGGAAACCAAGTTTAAGAGCAGTGAGTGGGAGAGGGATCTGGGAGTCTTAGTGGACAAGCAGCTAAATAGGAGCCAGCCGTGTGCAGCGGCAGCCAGAAAAGCCAATGCAATCCTAAATTGCATTAACCGAGGGATACAATCAAGATCAAGGGAGGTACTAACACCCCTCTATAAAGCCCTAGTAAGACCACGCCTAGAGTCCTGCATCCAGTTTTGGTCACCACACTATAAAAAAGAGATTGAGATTCTAGAAAAAGTGCAGAGAAGAGCAGCCAGGAGGATTAGGGGACTGGGGGCTAAAACATAGGATGAACGGTTACAGGAACTGGGCATGGCTGGTCTAGTGAAGAGAAGGACCAGGGAAGACAGGAGAGCATCTTCCAATATTTGAGAGGCTGCCACAGAGAGGAGGGGGTCAGGCTATTTTCCAAAGCACCTGAAGGCCAGAGAAGGAACCATGGATGGAAACTGTTAATTTGGGCGATCGAGGAGCCAAAACTATATACATAACACCCTTCCCCACCCAGAAGGCCCTTAGTCTATACATTTGCATACAAAATCACACAGGTGACCAGGCCGTGTCCGGGCCCTAGTTGACCTGCACAGCTCAGTCTGAGGTGTGGCGTCGAGCTGGTCGGAGGGACCTTTTATTTCTCCCGGCTCCGCCAATGGAACCTCCTGGATCTCGTCGGGGGCGTTGATGTCCTTGGTTGGGAGTGGCATCTCGCTGGGGCAGCGCTGGATTCTGGAGCTTGCAGCTAAGTCTTTTGGCCTTCTTGGGCTTGAGCTAGCTGTTGTAGGAAAACTTGGGTATTCAGGGCTTGGCATTTCTGAGTACACCTCTGGCTGTCTGGCCAACCTTTTTCTGAGTTGATTCATGTGCCTACGCCAGATCCTTCCATCTCCCATGTCTACTGTATATGATTTTGGGCCCTTGATGTCAGAAATCATCCCGGCTGCCCATAGGGGCCCCTCTGAGTAATTCCTTGTGAACACCGGTGTCCCTATCTGAAATTCCCGTAACTTCTGGTTGGCTCCTCTAAATCCGTCCGGGGAGTAATTGGGGTGTAATCGGTCCAAGGTATACCTGAGCTTCCTACCCATTAGGAGTTCGGCTGGACTGCGCCCCGTGGCTGTATAAGGGGTGGCGTGTTGTACTATTAAGAATTTGTCTATTCAGGCCTGCCAGTCGCCCGTGTCCAGCCAGGTCAGGGCCTCTTTGGCCGTTCTCACAAATCTTTCAGCCAGTCCATTACTGGCCAGATGAAACAGGGCTGAGAGTGCATGCTGGATGCCTAATTCTGCCAGGTACCTCTTGAATTGGGTGACGGTGAATTGGGGCCCTTTATCCGATACTAGAATATCGGGCAATCTGTGGGTAGCAAAGAGTTTCTGGAGTACTTTTATGACCACTTTGGCAGTCGTGGATTGCATGAGAATGATCTCGAGCCATTTTGAAAAGGCATCAACAATCACCAAAAATGTTTGGCCATGAAATGGGCCTGCGAAATCTATGTGTATCCTCGACCAGGGCCCCTGGGGATGCTCCCATTCCCTGGCCACTGCTGTGGGGGATCTGGCTTGGATTCTTGACAGGGGTTACACTTCCCCACCCACTCAGTGACGTCGTTAGACATTTGGGGCCATCATACATAGCTTCTAGCTAGACCCTTCATTTGTACAATTCCGGGGTGTGCTTCATGTAACATTTTAAAAACTTTTTCCCTTAAGCATAAGGACACAATGGTGCGGTCACCCCGTAACAAATACACCCCTTGCATAGACCCTTCATTCTTTTTGCTAGCAAGTACATTGAATTCCCCGCCCTCAGTCTTTTTCAGACAACCCCTTGTGACCCTACTCATTACAGTCCTTCGCACGTGGTCTTTAGTGGAGGCTCTCAACACTTCCATTGAAGTAAGAGGTCCCGAGTCCAAAACATCAATCAGGAGAACTGGTGCCTCTGAAGTTGGGTCTTCTAGGAGGTCTGGTAATGGACAGCGGCTGAGGGCATCTGTGTGTCCCAAACTTAGTCCCTGATGGTGGACAAGCTGGTAGGAGTACGCTGCTAGGAAGATGGTCCACCGTGTCATGCATGGAGACAAGGCAGCGGGTGTGGGCCGATCCCCAGTGAGGAGGCCTAAGAGAGGTCGATGGTCTGTGATCAGTTCAAAGTGTCATCTGAATAGTTATTCATGGAATTTTTTGACCCCCGAGACGGCGGCAAGGGCTTCTCTGTCCAGCTGGCTGTAATTCCGTTCCACGCTGGAAGGGCTCATGAGTAATAGGTGATGGGTGCCTCTAGCCTGTTTGGTAGTCTATGACTCAAAACAGTTCCCACACCAAAAGGGGATGTGTTGCAAACTAAGACAAGTGGTAGTGTTGCATTATACTGAATCAGGAAACTGTCTGTGGATAAGAGTTTTTTCACTGCGTTGAATGTGGCAGCTTCAGCCTTCCCCCAGACCCAAGGTGCATTTTTGGCCAGTAACCGGTGTAGTGGTTCGGCGACCGTTGCCTTGTCCCTCAGAATTATGGCGGAAAAGTTGAGGAGACCAAAGAACACTTGTAGCTCCGATTTGTTTTTTGGTGTAGGCGTGTTTTGGATGGCCCTTATTTTGCTATCTGTGGGGTTTATTCCCGATCCGTCCACTTGGTACCCCAGAAACTCCACAGAGGGGACTGTAATCATGCACTTATTTCACTTTACATGAAGTCCAGCCTCCCTGAATTTCGCCAAAACCCGTCTGAGTCTGTTCCCTAGCTGTTTCTTGTCTGTTGCGCTACTGAGTACATCATCAAAGTAAGGCACTACCCCTGGCAGTCCCTGTAACAGATGTTCCATGGTACTTTGAAAAAGTCCGGGGGCTATGCTGACTCCGAATTTGAATGCACCTCTGTGGGTGATTATAGTCTGTGCTTCCGTGGTAGCGCCATCTACCAGTAGTTGCTGGTATGCCTGCGCAAGATCGAGTTTTGCGAAGATCTTGCCAGGGCCCAGCGAATGCAGCAAATGATGCACAATTGGAACGGGGTATGCGCTCTGCTGAAGAGCCTTATTTAATGTGCATTTGTAGTCTGCGCAGATGCACACAGACCCATCTGATTTGGCTGGAGTCACTATTGGGGTCTCCCACTTGGTGTGGTCTACTGGGACTAGCACCCTTTGCTGGATTATCTTATCCAATTCTGAATCAATTTTGGGTTTGAGTGCAAAAAGCACTCGTCTAGCCTTCAGTCTGATCGGAGCTATGTTGGGGTCTAGGTTAAAGGAAATAGGGGTCCCCACATACTTGCCCAGCCGATCGTCAAACACGTCCTGGAACTCCTGCATGAGATCATCCTTCAGGGTGCTACCACTGGTGCTGTGGACCCTGGTGAATCCCATTCCTAGGGCCTTGAACCAGTCCAGCCCTAGGAGGCTCGATAGAGTTTCGCTGACCACAGTGAGGGGTAGCTCCTTCCGGTATTCGCCATACGTGACCTGGAATGTGCCCACTCCTACCACAAGGATACGGTTCCCCTGGTAGTCTTGAAGCCGAATTCACTGAATCTAGAGTCAGCTCTTCTTGCCGCCAGGAAGGGTGGTTTTCAGGGTGTCTCAGGACATGATGGACAGGGATGACCCGGTGTCGATCTCCATCTTGCAGGGTTGTCCTTTGATCTCAACTATTGTGTGGACCTTCTTCTCGATGGTCGCGCTGGCTTGGTTGATCCTGGTGCTGCAGGTCTCGTGGCTTTGAATTTCACGCCTCTTCCTTTGGTCACCATCAGATCCTTGTACTGTGCCGGATCTGATTGGCTGAAGTTGTCCTGGGGCTTGTTGTTGACTGGTAGGCTTGCCCTGCAGACTCTTGCCAAATGCCCCTTCTTCTCGCAATGCCTGCAGATGGCAACCCTCAACTTATAGGTTTGTCTCTGGTGTACCCTGCCGCAGCTTGAACAGCTTCTGCGTCACTCTTTCTGCTCCCATGTTCTGCTCTCTCTCAGTTTGGAAGACATCCTCCTCCGATTCTTCCTCGCTGCTGGTCTGGGTGGCTTCTCAGTGTGCCGGCATCGACCTCGGGGTTCCTTTCAGGTTAACTGGTCAATACAGTGTCTCTGCAGCCTTGGTCGATGACTCGTGCACTCTGGCCTCATCAAAAGTGATGGGTTGAGTCAGATTCTGCCTCGTGAGCAACCTTCTCTGTAAGCATATATCTCTTATACCACAGATTAGCTGCTCTAGGAGCGCATCATCGAGGTCCCGGTACTCGCAGTGTGTCGCAGCCTTATGCAGGGCGGCCATGTACACACTGATCGACTCTCCTTCACCCTGTACTGGAGCTCGTAGCGCTGCACAAACTTCAATTGTATCGGGGCCTAATGTGCCCTGAGCGTGGCTTGTAGCACTTCCCACGAGATGGTCTGGACTGGGGTCGGTTCCGAAAGTGACTCCACCGTGTCGAAGACCTCTGGTCCACAGTGGCTCAGGAATAGGGCCCTCTTTTGGTTCCCAGGGAGGCCCTGCATGTTGCTGGCTTCCAAGGCACACTCGAACTGGATCATGTACGACCCCCATTTCTCTCTGGCCGTGTCAAAAGCTTTGGCGGTATGAATGCAGACATCGTTGTAGTTCTGCTGTGTATGGCTCATCAGCCTGGCTGAATCCGCTGTAGGTAGCTCTTCCTCGGTTTGCTTCTCCGTGCCTCTATCCCATCTTCATCGCCAATGTTAAGTTGGGCAATTGAGGAGGCAGAAGCAAGGTAGTAACAACAGCTCTTTAATGTATAGTGAGACTTCAGCAAAAGTTACAGGCAAACAGCTCTCCTTAAATACCAGGCCAGCCGAGGAGCTGACCAATCACAAGTGACCTATTGTTTAAATCTCCCGCCGAAACTATATACATAACAGAAACTGAACAAGGAGAGATTCAATCTGGAAATAAGGGGAAATTTTCTGACAGGGAGAACAATCAACCAATGGAACAGAAGTGGCCTTCAAAAGTTGTGAGGCTTTCAAGAAGAGAATGGACTGCCATTTGTCAGAAATGATGTATGGTCTCCTGCTTGGGCAGGGGGTTGGACTAGATGACCTACAAGGTCCCTTCCAACTGTGTGATTCTGTTCTGTCTTGCTTGGTTGAGCTGAAGGGGCTGCACCCATCCAGGCCCCCAGAGCCTGAGGCTTTCAGACACAACCGGCACTCAGGCCGTCTGTGGTGGAGATAAAACCTGGATATCATCAGCATGGTGGCGGTATCTCACCCCAAGCTGTCCAACATGCTGCCTGGTGCCTTCTGGGAGTTGAAGTCCACCCAGCTTCTTGTCCCTTTGAGTTACCAACACTGTTCTAGAGTGTTTTCTATTCCAACTAGACATGTCCAGGGGTGTCTACAAGCAGGAGGACCAAAAGATCAAAATGGCAACCAGAACCAGGCCATCAAAGAATCTTTCATCTATATTCTGGCTGCCATCTTGACTTTTCTGACACGCCCATCATGTCCTCTGCACCCATTTCGTCCATCTCTTCATCCCAATCACTCC
The DNA here is from genome assembly GCA_030761175.1 of Masticophis lateralis. Taxonomy (NCBI): domain Eukaryota; kingdom Metazoa; phylum Chordata; class Lepidosauria; order Squamata; family Colubridae; genus Masticophis; species Masticophis lateralis. The sequence goes on along the minus strand of JAUDYJ010000001.1, from coordinate 352,938,075 downwards.
TGGAACTCAATCACTTCACTTTGGGTGGATCTACTGCAACGTCTGATGAAAAGAAGGACTGGGGGGACATGAGAGCAGTCTTCCAGTATTTGAGGGGCTGCCACAGAGAGGACAGGGTCAAGCTATTTTCCAAGACACCCAAAGGCCAGACAAGGAATCATGGACAGAAACTGATGAAAGAGAGAGATTCAACCTAGAAATAAGGAGGAATTTTCTGACAGTGAGAGCAATCAACCGATGGAACAGAAGTTGCCCTCAGAGGTTGTGGGAGCTTCATCACTGGAGGCTTTCAAGAAGAGATTGGACTGCCATCTGTCAGAAATGGTGGAGGGTCTCCTGCTTGGGCGGGGGGGGGGGGTGGACTAGATGACCAACAAGATCCTTTCCAACTCTGTTAATCTGTAGTTAATCTGAACTGGGTCTGGCTAGCTAGTCAAAAGAAAAGAAGAACTAGGGGTGAGATGATAGCAGTCTTCCAGTATCTGAGGGGCTGCCGCAGAGAAGAGGGGATCAAACTATTCTCCAAAGCACCTGAGAGTAGGACAAGGAACCATGGGTGGAGACTAATCAAGCAGAGAAGCAACCTGGAACTAAGGAGAAATTTCCTGCCCATGAGAACAATTTTACCAGTGGAACCCCTTGCCTCCAGAACTTGTGAATACACCAACACTGGAAGTTTTCAAGAAGAGCTTATAACCGTTTGTCTGAAGTGGTATACAGTTTCCTGCCTAAGCAGCGGGTTGGACTAGATCTTCAAGGTCTGTTATTCTATTCTGTTGTTCTTTTTAGAAAGTCCTGGGGTTTTTTTCTTGAGTCGGCTTATCTGTTGTGATAACAGAATAACAGAGGGAAGGGACCTTGGAGGTCTTAATAGTCCAACCCTCTGCTCAGGCAGCAAACCGTATACCATTTCAGATAAATGGTTGTCCAATCTCTTATTGATAACCTCCAGTGTTGGAGCAAGCAATCACTTCTGGAGGCAACTTCTGTTCCACCCGTTAATTGTTCCCCTGTCAGGAAATTCCTCCTTAGTTCCAGGTTGCTTCTCTCCTTGATGAGTTTCCACCCGTTGCTTCTTGTCCTGCCCTCAGGGGCTTTGGAGAATAGCTTGACTCCCTCTTCTTTGGGGCAGCACCTGAGATATTGGAAGACAGCTATTCTGTCACCCCTGGTCCTTCTTTTCTTTACCCAGTTCCTGCAACCGTTCTTTATATGTTTTAGCTCCTAATTATCTTTGTTGCTCTTCCAGAAAATGTTGGAGCCTTGGCTTATATTCAAAAATGAGGGTGTGCAGGAAATGGATTCCCACCAGAATGGAATCTTCTTCAGAACATTGCAAAGACCGTCTCTGAGGTCAGTGGATGGATGGAGGGAGGGAGGGAGAGATGGGGGGAGGGAGGAAGGGATGGAGGGATGAATGGATGGAGGGATGGAGGGATGGGGGGGGGAGGGAGGGACTTGCTGCCCTGCTATTTTCAGATGGGTTTCCTGACTATCAACCATAACATCCATCAATCAGAATCGGAACAGAGCTGGAAGGGACCTTGGAGGTCTTCTAGTCCAGCCCCCTGTTCAAGCATGAGATCCTAGACCGCTTCAGACAAGCTTCAGTCCCAACCTTGTTTCTGTGGGCAAAACCCTCGTCCACAGCATCTGGGCGTCTCCCTGGCAACACAGCCTTCATGGCCACATCCTGCGGGTGGAGCCCACCACGTGTTTCCTGTGGGTGCAGGTGCTGGTTTCTATAAAGAGGCCTCTGGGTGCCCAGTATCGATGCCGCCGAGATCAGACCGGAGCTGCCCTTCCTGCCCTCTTTGAAGATGAAGATCCTCTTCGCCTTTCTGTTCCTGGTGGTCTCCGTCGCCCTGGCTGTCGAGGGTCCCAGTGAGTCCTTCATTCCGTGGGGCTCCCTCCGGCCCGCCCGCGCTTGAACCCCAAGAGCCCCCGGGGGCCCCTGAAGGGCTTTCTCCTGGCACCAGCGGCTCCGCTCTCAGCCGTGGGGGCAAGGGGGCAGCTGAAGGTGTTACAAGGCCCCCCTCCACCTCTCTCTTTCAGATGCAGCCCCTCAACCCACCCTGCCCAGAGACCGGAATGGTAAGCCTCTCTGTCCTCCCCTTTCCAGCACCCAAAAATCACCCCAACCCTCTGCCTCCTGACCCCGGGTGGTCCTAGCCCAGCCTCTTCCTCTGGGGAGAGCTATGGGGTGCCTTCTGCCCCACTGCCACATTGCTGGGCCAGACCAGGGCTGAGACAGGCAGAGACCGTGGGAGACGGGGGGGGGGGTCTGCTACTCCAATGGCAAGTGGGGTTGAAGGCAGCGTCCCCATGGCAGGGCTTGGTCTCTCTCCCCATGGAATGGGGCACAGCTGGGGACCCCGAGAACACAAGGCCAGCTTTGCAGAAGGGTCTGAGCTGAGCAGCATCCTTGCTTGTGGCGGGGAAGGTCTCCTGCTGGGAGGGTCATCCAGAGATGGTGTGGTCAGTCCGATCGACACACAAGCACACGTTTTTTCTACAACTTAAAAAATATAATCATAGGGACCTCAGAGGTCTTCTAGTCCAACCCCGTGTCTAAGCAGGAGACCTATATACCATTCCTGACAAGTGGCTGTCCAATCTCTTCTTGAAACCCTGCAGAGTTGAGCATTCACAGCTTCTGGTGGCAAGGAGTCCCACTGCTTGATTGTTCCCACTGTTAGGAAATTTCTCTTTAATTCCAGGTTGCTTCCCTTCTTGATGAGTTTCAGTCCGTTGCTTCTTGGCCTGCCCTGAAATGCTTTGGAGAAGAGGTTGACCCCTCTTCCTTGTGGCTGCACATCCCCCCAATCCTTCTTTTCATTAAACTAGACAAAGCCAATTCCTGCAAATATTCTTTGTATGTTTTAGCCTGCAGCCTCTTAACCATTTTGGTTGCTTTTGAGCTGCCAGTCTCAAGCCAGAGAGTTTCCTGCCACTCCTGGGTGGCTGGAGAACGTCTCCACCCATCACCCCTTCTCTTCTCTCTTTCCTTCCTCAGTGGATCCCGTGCCCAACAATTGCTGCTTTGACTTCGTGAAAAACCCCATCCCACTCAGCCTCTTGAAATCTTTTTACTACACCAATGGGAGATGCAGCAAGCCAGCCGTCGTGTAAGTTTCCCAGGAAACGTGGTTCAACTTTGCAAGAGATTTATTTATTTATTTATTTATTTATTTATTTATTTATTTATTTATTTAGTTAGTTAGTTAGTTAGTTAGTTAGTTAGTTAGATTTATATGCCACCTTTCTCTGGAGACTCAGGGCAGCTTACAATGCATTTAAAAAACCATTATAAAAACATTTAAAATTAAAATATTAAAATATTAAAACCATCAGATTCAGAATTTCTGAACTTCTTTCTTACCCAAAGGCTAAATCAGTGTGTCTCAACCTTTGGCGTTTTAAGAGGGGTGGACTTCAACTCCCAGAATTCCCCAGCCAGTGCTAAACCATAGTCTTGATTAAAAACAAACATTTCTCCTTTGCAGGTTCCTGACCAAAAAAGATAAACCGCTCTGTGCCGATCCCTCAGAGCAATGGGTCCAGGATCGCATCCGTGACCTCAGCCCACATTAAATGGTTTCCGTGCGAGGGGAGAGCAAGACATTCCCCTCCTCCACTCTTGGCAGATGCCCATAATCAAAGGAGGAAAAAAAAACATTATTAAAGGGAGTGCTGTACCCTGAAATATGTGCAGAGTGCTTTCTGTTTAATATCATCACCCATTGGAATTAGGCTAACCTGTGTGTGTGTGTGTGAGAGAGAGAGAGAGAGAGAGAAGCTGCCAAGAACTTCGTTCTCCTCGACTTGAGAAGGGGTGGACTTCAACTCCCAGAATTCCACAGCCATCACAGACTTCTGGGAGTTGAAGTCCAACCTTCTTCCAGTTTCCCAGAGGGAGAAACAGGGGCCCAGGGGTTCCCCTCTCACCCCTCCGTTGCATGCGATTCGTTTCCCTTCCGCTGCTCCCCGGGGTCTCTTTCCAAAGGGGACCCCGGAGGTCACACGATTACACGGGGGGGGGGTGTCGGGGGTTGGTGGACAGGTGGGGGGATGAACAACTGGGGTTTCTCCTTGGTCGCAGACCCCTCCCCTGCAGAGTTCCGTCTCCCCATTTAAAGGGGGGCTTGTTGTAAGAGAAAAGCGGGGGGGGCATATCTCCAGCCCGCCCACCCCCACCCCCCGATAACGGTACCCTTCAGCCTATTTATTGAGCTGGGCTTTAGGGTCTCTTCAGCGCTTTCAGAGTCCTGAAACCCAGGAGGCGGGATTGGGTTGGGGGCGCTCCAGCTCCAGGAGGAGAAACGGCAGACCCTTCCCCTGAAATGCAGCCTTTCAGAACTGGCTTCCTGGGGAATTCTGGAAGTCGAAGTCCAGGGTGCTGAAGTGGCCAAGAAGAGCGACCGCTTGCCCTCACCACACAAGCGGCGCCCTTGGGGGGGAGGGTGGCAAGACTTCCCCCCCACTTCGCCCAATCCGCGCCTGACCTCGCCCGCTGGCGCCGCTCGCCTCGTTTCCGCGGGGCTGGGAAACCGGCCGAGTTGGATCTCCCCGTGGCCCCCTTTCACCGGAGGGATCTTGGCTTTGCTCCACGGCCCGGCCGCCCTTGGCAACGCGGGGGGGGGGGAGAGAAGAGACCCTTCCCCAACAGCTGCCCCGCCCTCCACGCAAGCCCGCTGCCCCAGTCCCCTCCCGGCCTGGGGGAAAAGGGGGTGGGGGCAGCTTTGGAAGATCCACGGGGGGAAGGGCTGGGGGGCATCTCGAGGGGGGTCTGGGCAGCCCCTGGACAAGGAGTCGGACGCGGGAAGGCCAAGGGGGGTGGTCGGGGGCACCGGGATGGCCTGGCCCCCCGTAGACCGCCGGACCCTCGCCCGTTTCTCCCCGCCGGACTATGGACTCCCGCTCGCAGCTGACTGATGGAGCGCCCTGCGAAGGCAGCGCTGGGCGATCCCTGGCAGAAGGAGGTACTTCGGATGAGTAGGGGGCTGGAGGCTAAAACATAGGATGAAGGATTGCAGGAACTGGGCCTGGCTAGTCTAGTGAAGAGAAGGACCAGGAGAGACAGGAGAGCATCTTCCAATATTTGAGGGGCCGCTAAAGAGAGGAGGAAGGGGGTCAAGCTATTCTCCAAAGCACTCGAAGGCCAGACATGGAATAATGGATGGAAACTGACCAAGGAGAGATTCAACCTAGAAATAAGGAAAAGTTTTCTGACAGGACAATCAACCCATGGAACAGGGGTTTCATCAGAAGTTGTGGGAGCTTCATCCCTGGAAGCTTTGAAGAAGAGACTGGACCTCCATCTGTCAGAAATGGTGTAGGGTTTCCTGCTTTGGGGAGGGTTGGTTGGTTTAGATGACCTCTAAAGTCCCTTCCAACTCTTCTGTCATTGTATTCATGTCAAGCCTTTCTTTCCTCTACATTCAACCAGCTTCTCATTTTTGGGAGGTTTCTGGAAGAAAAGATGGGGGCCAGCAAACGTTAGACTCTCATTTTAACTGGCAGCAACACAGAGCTGTCTCCCTGCTACAGGGACCCCCAGCAGAAAGAGAGACGGCCTGGGGCTCTGGGGGAACCATGAGAAGACCCCAAATATCAGACTAAGAGGTGGTTGGCTGCCTTGGGGAACATGTACCCGGTGGTTGCTAGGAGTCGATGGCTGGAATGTGAGAATTATTTAATAACTTCCAGGGGTCAGTGCAAGGTGCTGGTGGTGGCCTATCAAGCTCTCCTGCCACGGGGCCAGGAGATTTACAGGATCAGGTTTTCCCCAATAATGCCTACCTGTCCCATCAGGTGAGACCTGTCCTGCATTAAGGAGCACCACCAACTGCACCTGTCATACAGAACATCAGCCCCCCCCCCAGACTTTTTTTAATCTATCAAATTTATAGGCTGCCCATCTTGCTATCTAAGGGACACCGAGATTGTATTGCCCTCCTCAGGTTTAGGCTCCAGGCTGCAGCCTGTAAATGAGTCTTGGTTAAATATCTGTATTGTAACTCTAGGTGCTTGGACTATCATCTATGTATCTATATCTATCTATCTATCTATCTATCTATCTATCTATCTATCTATCTATCTATCTATCTATACCTATCTATACCTATCTACCTATCTATCTCTATTTATCTCTATCTACCTAGCCATCCATCCATCTCTATCTTATCTCTCTCTCTCTCTCTCTCTTCATCTCCCTCCCTCTCTTTCTCTGTGTGTGTGTGTATATATATATATATATATATATATATATATATATATATATATATATATATATATATATATATATATAGGTCTTTGGTTATTCGGGTCTTCTCCCGCGTAGAATTGGAAGTATCTTGGTGACGTTTCGACGAAGTCTCATTCGTCATCTTCAGGCTGGTGTTCTCGGCTTCGAACGAAGCCGAGAACACCAGCCTGAAGATGACGAATGAGACTTCGTCGAAACGTCGCCAAGATACTTCCAATTCTACGCGGGAGAAGACCCGAATAACCAGACCTACATACAAACACCCGCGAAAACCTCAGAAAACATATATATATATATATATATATATACATACATACATACATACATACACACACACACACACACACACACACACACACACACAGAGTATCTATCTATCTATCCTATCATCATCTCCCCTGCTGATTTTCTCTATTTTATATTTTTGGGGCTTTTAATTCTTCTTTAAAGAATGTAATTCCTTTTTATTGAATTTTAAATTCTCTTTTAAAACTGCTGTTAGCCACCCAGAGTCGCTCATTCAAGGCAGGCAGCCATATAAGTGGAATAAAAAGAAAAATTAACAATGCAACAATGTGTGTTTTTCCCCTCTTCCCTTTTTCAGCTTTCTAAGAAATGGAAAGAGGGCAGGGCAGGGCCCTTGTCTTCCTGTGAATGCTGACTGGGGATTGCACATGAAACGCACCATCTGGAGGCCTGGGCTATTTTCAGAACTGAAGTTGTACCTGCTAATGGCAGTGAGTCATCATCATCATCACACTTAGGGTGTTGGTTATGAACCCCCAACCCTCCAAGGGCTGGGACTCAGGACATTGGAGGCCTTTCTTCTCCTGCAGGAATTGAGTCCGTCTTCTCCAATCAAAAGGCTTTATTTTTCAGATGGAAAATGAGGATTGGTGGAGATTCTCTCTTTACGTGGCAATGAGCTTAGATTCCCAGGACCAGAGGCATCGCACCCAGGACTTCTGGTGGAACCTGTGGATGGCCTGCCCAAACCTTGAATACTAACACTGAAAGATCCTGGTGAACAGATTTTATTTTTATTTATTTATTTCATCAAGCATGTATTAGATAACAGGTATAAGTATAAACATAATGATGAATACATGAAATGGATATGAATAAAAGGGGACACTAGGACAGGGATGGTAGGCATGCTGGTATGCTTATGCACACCCCTTACAGACATATTAGGAATGGGGTGTGGTCAATGGTAGACAGTCTAAGGTTAAAGTTTTGGGGATTTGGGGAAGGAACCACAGAGTCAGGCAGTGTATTCCAGGCATTGACCACTCTCTTACTTAAGTCATATTTTCTACAATTGAGTTTGGAGTGGTTTATCTTAAGTTGATACTTATTGTGTGCTTGTGTATTGTTGTGGTTGAAGCTGAAGTAGTCATTGACAGGAAGGGCATTGTAGCAGATAATTTAATGTACTATGCTTAGGTCAGACCATAGATGGTGAAGTTCTAAATTGCCTAAGCCCAAAATTTCAAGTCCAGTGGCATAAGATATTCTGTTGTGAGCAGAGGAGTGGAGGACTCTTTTCGTGAAATACCTCTGGACTCGCTCAATTGTATTAATGTCCGATATACAGTGCAGATTCCAGACAGACCAGCTGTATTTAAGAACTGGTGTAGCAAAGGTTTTGTATGCCCTAGTTAACAGTACAACATTACCGGAGAAGAAGCTTTGCAAGATTAGGTTAACAACTCTTAATGCCTTTTTGGCAATGCTGTTACAGTGAGCTCTGGCGCTTAGATCGTTTGAGAAGAGGACTCCAAGGTCCTTGAAAGAGTGAGGGTCATCTACGAGGTCAAACCCGCCCAGCTTGTATTTGGTGTTCTGTTTTGTTTTTGTTTTGTTTTTTGCCAATGGGGAAGACGGAGCATTTGTTGGTTGAGATTTGGAGTTGCCAATTGTTTGACCATCCTGACACATAGTCAAGGTTGCTTTGTAGGGCAGCAGCATCGTTGGTGGTGTTGAATAGTTTAACGTTGTCAGCGAATAATTTAATGTTGTCAGCAAAGAGGACACGGTTGCTTATAATATGATCACAAAGGTCATTTATGTAAAGTCCTAAAACGCTGCCTTGGGGGACACCGCTCTTACAGGTACAGGGCTGGATAGGGCGTTCCCTTGTTGCCTGTTTGAGATGAACATGTTTGAGATGTTTGAGATGAAGCACCAGATATTTGGGGGAGACCAGAGGTTGTTTTGGTCTACAAAAAGGGGAAGTTCCAGCCGTCAGCTCAACTTTTACTGATATCTGGAAAAGATTTCAAGCCAATGATAACGATCTTGGTGAGCATCTGGAAAACAGGGTGGCCTTCAGCAGAAGTCGGTGAGTGTTTCTGAAAACAAATCTCACCAGAGACCCCTTATCTCACCCACAGGCACTTTATCTTGTGTTCAGATGGCTTTCAAGACCATCCGCAGATTAATCTTGCTTTCAACCAAATAGCACTCAAAACACCTCATGACTTCCTGATCGGGAAGGGACTTCAGTGCAGGTTCTTGGGGCCTGGCATTTTTGCAAGTCTGAAAATACAATTCTGAAGAACATTGGTTGCATCGTGACATTCTCCAAATTGGTGACCTGTGAATCCGCTGGCAACAGTGCAGCTTCCTGAAGCTCGATGGACAGTTGGAGGCTCTTCTTGAAATTCTCCTTTATGAAGATGTCAGCAAGATTGATGCCAACTTCTTCCTCAATGATGTAGATGAGGGGATACAAGGGGAACTGATCAAATTTGCAGATGACACCAAGCTGGCAGGAATAGCCGATATCCCAGAAGACAAGTTCAGGATCCAAAAGGATCTCGACAGTCTTGAATAATGGGGCCTTCCTAATAAAATGCAGTTCAGTGGTGAGAAAAGCCAAGTTTTTCACTTAGGCAAGAAAAACCAAAGATACAGGTACAGATTAGGCAAAACCTGGCTCAATAGGATCCTGAGTAGCGTAGGGGAGTAATGCCTCCTACAAAGGCAGCATTTAAGATCCAGCTGCCTGCAATTACTTGCGAGTTCAATCCCAGCCAGGTTCAAGGTCGACTCAGCTTTCCATCCTTTATAAGGTGGGTAAATTGAGGACCCAGTTTGTGGGGGCAATAAGCTGACTTTGTATAAATATAAATATACAAAAGTATGAAGGCTATTGCTTAACGCACTGTAAGCCGCCCTGAGTCTCCAGAGAAGGGCGGCATATAAATCAAATTAAAAAAAAATAGCAGTAACTGTGAGAGGGACTATCACTAGAATAGGAGCCAGCCAGGTGCCTCAGCAGTCAAAAAAGCCAATGCAATCCTAGGCTGCATCAAGATCACGCCAAGTGTTAATACCACTTTATAATGCCTTGGTAAGACCACATGTGGAATTCAGCCTCCAGTTCTGGTCACCACATTACAAAAAAGATGCTGAGACTTTGGAAAAAGTGCCAAGAAAACCAAGATGATTCAAGGCCTGGAGACTAAAATATAAAATAAAAAGTTGCAGGATTTGGATAGGGCTACTCTAGAGAAAAGATGGGCATGGGGTGATAGGACAGCTGTGTCCCAGGATTTGGGGGGCTGCCACAGGGAAGAGGGGGTCAACTTATTCTGAGGGGTCTCTGAGCTGGGATGTTTCCTTGAGGCGTTTCATTATCCAAACTAGGAAACATCAGCAGTGCTAATAAAGAATGGAGTTGCATAAACAAAACCACACTCCTTACTAGCACTGATGATGTTACCTAGTTGGGTAATGAAACGCCACCAAGAGAACCACCCAGCTCAGGGAGCACAAGGACCCCTCAGTTCAACCCTGCAAACATTCTCCTTCATTGGCTGACTTATTCACCGGAGGCTCTTCAGAGGGAGGCTCACCCTGGAAAGCAGGAGGGATTTCCTGACAGTGAGAATGTTAATCTGGAACAGCTCGTCTCCCGGCATTGTGGCTGCTCCATTGCTGGAGGCTTTCAAAAAAGATTGGGCAGCCATTTGTCCAGGAATCTACCTTGGGCAGGAGGGTGGACTAGAAGATCTCCGAAGTCTCATCCAAATCTAGGATTCTATGATCCTGTAGTAAGCAAGCACCCACCCCTCTCCTAAAAGGATGCAATGTTTTACGAAATATTAAAGAAGACAGAATATTATACTTCCCTTGATGAGAAATGGACAAACGTGTTTTTAGAGGCAGGAAGCAGACTCACTCTTAATAGCCCCCACCTTCCTTAATAGCCCTCAGCAGATGTCAGCACTTAAGAGATAAACAGTTAGATAGCTCTATCCATAAGCAAAGTCCCTGCAGGAAGGTCTGAAACAAAGGTAGGGTTAGTCCTCAGCCACAATAGGAATTGCCCAACAAGACCCTTCATTGTGTCAGCTGACCAAACATCAACCAAATTTAGCTCAGACAAACATGACCCCATATGGCCCCATGGCAGTCTGACAACAGCCAATAGAATGCATGTTCTTGCACAGGAACAGGAAGCTCAAGTGCAAAGCCCAAGAGAAGGTATAAAAACCCCTCATGCTCAACTCCATGTGGTCAGCTGCCCAGAATCACATGTGCTTGATGGTTCTGCTTCATCAATAAATGGGCCCTCTTCCCAATCAGCCTCCAGCCTCCATTTTGTCACCAGCGCCTTTCTCCTGGCTTGGAACGGAACCAGATGGCTATTTCTTCCCACAATCCCATGTGGAAAATCACGGCTAGTCAATAGATCTGAAAGCTTCAAGCAAGGTGAGTAAGGTTATGCATTTTGGATGTTAAATTACTTGCTGACAATATCATTCATTCATTCATTTGTTCATTTAATCAAACTTTTACACCGCTCTTCTCCCCAGGGACTCAGGGAGGTGTACAGCCAATAATAAAACCAACCAATATAAGGTGGAATGTCCAGGTTCAGAGACGGTCTGGTTGAGGGCTTAAGAGACGAGCTGGTGAGGCACCTCAAAATCTCTGGATGGGCTCTAGCAACGTTGCCTAGTAATAGATCTGCCTGAAAGAATCCAGGCAGCGTAGCTATGGGAAGGGGAAAGGAACCTGCCGCCTGTCTCCCCTCACATGCCACCCTTCCTAGGGCTCTCCATGGGATCCAACATGGGAGACCCCGTGCAGATCGGAGCCACCAAGAGATCCCCAGGAGAGAAGCAAAGAATCAGGGATCCTGGCTTTCCTGCAAGAGAACACAGAGCAGCCAGGAGAGTCCCACCCCGTGAAAGTGCTGGTGTCAGACACAGCAACACAATGCAGAACTTGTAAAGTCAACAGAGCCCGGTGGAGTCAGCAGATGACTCAGTCTGATGATTTGTTGTGGTTTTCTACAAAATTTCAGACTTCCGCAGGACTTTCTAAGAAACTACACCTGGATTTTAGCAGTCCTTTCCCGCAAGGACTGCTAAAATCGGAGCAACAGAATTAAAACAGAATCACAGAGTTGGAAGGGACCTTGGAGGTCTTCCAGTCTGACCCCTTGCTCAAGTAGGAGACCCTCGACCATTTCAGATAATCTCTTTTTAAACACCTCCAGTGTTGGAGCCCCCACAACTTCTGGTAGCAAGCAGTTCCAAGGATTAATCGTTCTCACAAATTTCTCCCTATTTTGGCTCTGTCTCCTTAGTTCATTTCTATCCTCCGCTTCTTATCCTGCCTCCACTGTTAGGTGTTTTGTGCCAGCCATGGCAGTTTCTCAAAGGGCCACCAGATGGCAGCAAAGAGGGATTTTTGATCCCACTGGTGGGTCAAGGGGGCTCCGGCCCCTGCAGCCCCATTGGGGAAAGCTAATGGCCCTCCGCCCCTCCCCATCAGTAAGGGAGGGGCCAGGGACCCCTATAAGAACCCCTGCACAGGGGCTGCTCACCCCTGCTCTTGTGCTACTCTCCTATGGGACTGACCCATGGGCTCAATCCAGGCATGGATGTCTCCATGCCTAGGAACTCATTTTACCTACTTTATTCCTAAATAAAGATTTAACTTAACTGCATCCTTGCGTGCTGACTTTTCTTGGAAGCGCCCTCAACGAACCATCGTTCTTCGTGAGATCCCTCTTCCCCCCCGAAAGGCCCAGTCAAATTCAGACTCCTGAGCCTTGCATGAGTGCGTGCTGCCCCCCCTCCGCCTCGCCCACAATTCTGGTAAACATGGAGCAAAAATATGAGGTGGAAGCCATGTTAGACTCTCTAGACGCAAAGGTCAACAGATCAATAAAAGGGAATCGTTGCAGCTCTGGGGTCCTTAGTGCTCTCTGAGCTCTCGTTTCCTTGCAGACATTCCATGACCTGACTGGTAACATCATCAGTGCTAGAAGGAGTGGGGGGTTTTTTTTAATTTGATTTATATGCCGCCCTTCTCCAGAGACTCAGGGGGGCTTACAATGCATTAAGCAATCGCCTTCACACTTTTGTATATATTTATACAAAGTCAGCTTATTGCCCCCACAAACTGGGTCCTCAACTGACCTGCTTTAGAAAGGACGGAAGGCTGAGTCAACCTGGAGCCTGGGGAGATTCGAACTTGCAGTAATTGCAGACAGCTGGTGTTAATCACAATGCTTTTAGTCTGCTGAGCCACCGGGCCGTTTGTAGAGAGGAGGAGAAGGAGAGGAGAAGGAGAAGGCGAAGGAGAAGAAAGAGATGGAGATGGAGAAGGAGAAGGAGGAGGAGGAGGAGGAGGAGCAGGAGGAGGAGCAGGAGGAGCAGGAGAATTATTCAGTCCTTAGTGCTCTCTGAGTTCTCTTGTTTCCTTGCAAACATTCCATGACCTGACTGGTAACATCATCAGTGCTAGAAGGGAAGAGGGGTTCAGAGTGGAGGAGGAGAGAAGGAGAAGAGGGACAAGGAGAAGGAGGAGGAGAAGGAGGAGAGGAAGAAGGAGGAGGAGAAGAGGGAAAGAAAAGGACTTGGTGATTTCTGAGATGAGTCCTTTTCTTTCAGATGTTTCATGACCCGACTAGGTAACACCATCAGTGCAGGTGAAGGTTTGATACACTGGAAAAACTACCCAGAATTCACAGGAGACATCAATGGATCTGCAGGCACCACAATTGGTGTACTGCTTTCACAGCCACGACTCCAACCAGCCCCATCCTGGGCAAGCACCAGCCTTGCAGGAATCAGGCACTGACCAGTACGAGGGGGACAGCTTCTCCCATGGGGCAGAGGCGGCCTTGGGAACAGCGAGAGACCCAGGGAAGGATGATGAAGCAGCTCCTTCCACACACACACGTGTGTGTGTGTATGTGTGTGTGTGTGTAAGACAGGTTCCCAATGGAAGGGCAGCTGTCACTCTGAGACAGAAGGGTCTTATATTATAAATCATATTAATTTAAGTATTGTATTATTCACAGTATTATGTTGCTCTCAGAAGTGTTGACATGGGAGTAGAAGTTACGTTGCAAACCTCAGGAAAGTACAAGGAACAGAAATAGGGAACTTGTTAAATGCACAGATGAGCTTAATGACCTATGTTCTATATCATCCCTGTAATGAACTTATATTAAGAACCATATTATCAGAAGTGTTTACGGAAAGTAACAGACGGTGTACCCAGAAGCGTAACGCCTCTGGCGTGGCTAGAATTACAAAAGGTATAAAAGGTATAGCATAGCCCAAGGTTCGGAATCTGACATGTGAATGCTCCAAACCATTGCTAGCAATAAACCTGTGTTCTCCAACTTCAGTGGTCTTGTCTTCTGCTTTTGGGAAAGTGGGTTTTCCCCGCTTCAACTTCAACTGGAGCAGATGATTGATGAGATCATTTTGGGGAGTTACCAGGAGAAGAGGTGTGTGTGTGTGTGTGTCTGTGTCTGTGTGTGTCTGTGTGATACTGCCACATTTTGTTCTCACAGCCCACGGCCTCTTTCCCCTGGGAGCCTGGGAAGGGGGTGAGATGAGTCTGAAGGGGAGGGTGATGTAATGGTGTGTGGGAAAGACCTTGAGAGAGGGGAGGAAGGAACAGATGCTGCCTAGGGAGCAATTAGAGAAGAGAAGAGAAGGGGAGGGGAGGGGAGGCCCTCAGCTGCATAACAGGCAGAGAGAGAAACCCAGGAGGGACCTTCCCTGCCTTATCAGGCTGTAAAAGCCATGGTGGGAGATTCATAATTTCAGACTTGCAAGATTCTCTCGATGTAGCTTTACAATAAAGCAGACTTAATTCATGTCATGTTTCCTGTCTAGTCTACCTGGGAAGGTGGTCAGGATGTTGAGAGAGAACCCCGATATACCAACATCAGCTCAGTCTTACTTCGATACAACTTTCATCTATTTCATCTCTCCTTTCTAGCCTCTGAAGACCAGGTAAGGCTTTGATGGCATCTCCTGCATAGTTGTGACAGGGGAGACATATAAATTCAGGATATTGCACCCTGAAGTGCCAGATAACCTCCCCCTGCTGTTTCTTATACTGTATATCTGAAAAAGCAGGAGAAAGAGTAGCACTCCTCCCAGCACCCCATCCCTCAAAGATCACCAGGCCAACCTCACCTCACCACACAACCCCCCACTCAGGAAGGAGTGAGGTCACCGTGAAGCCCTCCTTCAAACCACAATCCCCACAGGTAGCCCAGTAAGACACCCTGATTTACGGCATCAAACCCCTCCCTCCCCCGATAAAAGGACCAGGTGAGTCATGCCACCTCTACCTAGTCTCCACCCAGGTCCTCCAAGAAACCGACCAACGTCATTCCAGTCCCACAACCACGCCTTAACTCTTACTTTATGAGGTCCACTTTTGTTGTGGCTTCTTGGCTGCCGGCCCCTGTAGCAGCCGAATTAGAGGAGGAGGAGGAGGAGGAGGAGGCGTGGGAGTCAGGGTCAGCATTAAGGCAACCTGAGAGCTCCGAGGGGGAAGAGAGAATGGAGCTGTCAGAGAGAGAGAGAGAGAGAGGCAGAGCCTGGGCTGTCCATCAGCCCTCAGAGTCAACAGCCCCCAGGACTGGGGGTGCCTGATAAGGAAGAGGAGGAACAGCTGGGTCCAGTGCCTGACGCGTAGATGCTCAGAACACAGAGGAGAGGAGAGCAGTGGAAATCTGTGGGCCGGTCCTTGGGACGGAAGAGCCACCGCTGCTAGCGAAGCTCCACCCTAGCTCTCGGGATAAAAGGAAGGGGGTGGAGATGAATAGATATGGCAGACAACTTTTCATCTCCCAGACGGACGGACTTGTTAGCCTGCAGTGAGAGAGAATCTTTTTGCCAAGGCTGTTGGTGCTCCTAATAAAGGAATCTTTGAGTTAAATACAAAGGGCTTGTCATGTTTGGGGAGCTGGGCCAAAACAACTTCATACATGGTCTTGTGAAGATGTTCATTATCACCGTCTTGACAAGATTGGCAACTGCAGGACAGACGATAACTCCCTAAGAGCCGTTAGATCCAAGCATGGCCTCTTCAGAAGGCTCCAGACCCCCCACCTCCTTCAAGGACGCTGCACAAAGAATGTCCACCACCTTCTGGATCCAGCTGGTGACCTCTCCTCACAAAAGCCAAGAGGCGCAGGGGTCCAACAAATGAGTAGAAGAGGCCCACCTGGAAAGCACCCTTGCTATAGGCCAGAAGGAGATTCAGATCTCCTGGCGAGATGGGATCCTCGTTGCCACCAAAGCTTGCCCACATGGGCTCCTCAAGGCTGGGGCAAAACTGGAGCAACTTTATTGGCAATGTGCTGTGCCAGCTTGGTCACAGTGGTCAGCCGGCAATCTGTTAACTCCTGCCCAGGTGGAAATGATGAAGCCACTGAATGGTAGCCCAGGAAAGCATTAAAGAAGAAAAATGAAACCATGTCACCTCCCTTATCACCATGGTAATGCAGGTGAAAGGAGGAAAGGAAAGGAAAGGTTTGAGACCCAAGCATCGCGCGACAGGGTGAGTTCCCATTGCTTGCCTCAACCTAGCCGTTCTAAAGCATGTAAATGTGAATAAGTAAATAGGTACCACCTCAGTGGGAAGATAACAATGTTCCACAAAGCTTTGGCATATAGCTGTGCTGGTCACATGACTATGGAAGTGTCTTTGGACAACGCTGCCCCCCCTTGGCCAAGAAATGGACATGAGCACTGGACCCTCGAATCAAACTCACCTGGACATGGGAACCCTCTTACTATTATACCAATATAAAATGACTCAGAAAAAAAATGTAGAAAATTATTTTATGAATATTGCTGATGTAGTTATTTACTTTTATTTTCAGGGGTGGGTTAATGGTTATTAACCCATGGTTAGCCGTGATGGTACAGTGGCTAGAATGCAGTACTTCAGGCTACTTCTGCTGACTGACTGCAGTTCGAATCTCACCAGTTCCAGGTTGACTCAGCCTTCCATCCTTACTTCCGAGGTCGGTAAAATGAGGACTGAGGTTATCGGAGGCCATAGGCTGACTCGGTAAACTGCTTAGACAGGGCCATAAAGCACTGTGAAGTGGGATGTAAGTCTAAGCGCTATGGCTGTTGCGATAAAAAAAACAGATGCTCTCTAGGAGAGGGGCCTCCAATCTTGGCAACTTTACAATTTGTGGACTTCAACTCCCAGAATTCCTCAGTCAGAATGCGCTGGCTGAGGAATTCTGGGAGTTGTTCCTGCTCTAGGAACAATGCCATTACTGAGAAAATAGAAACTTTGAAGTTGACCACATTAACCTCTGTAAGCATCCAGAGTCACTGAGAATCAGTTGGGTGGCCGTATAAATTTGCTGAAATAAATAAATTCAGCCAGAGTTTGAGACAACCTCAGATAAACATGGAATGTACCACAATCATTTTGTAGATGTCTTTCTTTCCATCCAATCTCTTTCACTGTCTGTCTGTCTGTCTCTCTGGAAAGCTCTGGATCAGCGCTAGAGTGAATTGTTAAGCCTGTCTAGAAAATTGTGCATGTTGAACATTTCCGTAAGTTGCACAGCTGGCAACATGGCAAGCGGCTCCTTCTTTTTCCTTCCATCTTTTCTAGCACAACCGATTTTTTTGCCAAGGGAGCTCAGCCTTTTGTCTGAAGAACATGATCATTTGAAATCAATCATTTCGGCCACGAGAGAATACCTGGGGTTAATTTGCCCTGTAATCCATTTGTTTGCTTTCTTGGCCAGCCATGCTATTCTCAAGAGCTTCCTCCAACACCAAAGTTCAAAAATGAGTCGTTGGGGCCACTTGGAGGTTTGTCTGTGTCCTCAGGGTCACCCAGGCTCACTCTGGTGTTCAACCGCGAAGGGAGACAGCAGGGCGGAAAACATCCGGCAGAAAGCCCAGCTCCACAACACAATCCCTTCGGCAGTTCCAAAAAGGCTCCGCACCCATTTGCACCACTCAGGGGACTCCCAGGACACAGACCAACCTCCAAGCGGCCTCAATGACTCCCTAAAAAGGACGCAAAGGACTGGCTGTCTGCAAGGAGCATCAATCCTTCCATTCCCCACCACCCAGTCGGAGCTGAAGAAGCTTCTCGGATGAGAAGCGAAACCTCTTCAAAGAAAACCCAGAAGGTCCAATTGCCTCTTGAAAAAAAAGCACCTTTAGGTCTGCACCGTTCGTTGTAACTTTGTTCTGAATTCTGAGGCTGGTCGTTCTATTGTTATTTTAGTTTTCTTTATATTTAATAACGCTTCCTTTTTTCACTCTGTTCCTTGAACTTTTATCACTAGGAATTCACTTGCAGTTCCTGGGCAATTTTTGGCCCTCAAGATAGCGTCATCACAGGCTACCTAGGTTGTTGATGTTCCTTCCCCCACTTTTAAGGCCCTGCTCATCTTTTTACAATCCAGCTTCCTTAATATCTCTTCTACACAGAGGTGGACCAAATAAGGGGAGTGGATTTAGACCTGTGTCCCCCCCCCCACCCCATTCTGGCCATCTTGAGGATTCCTGACTTCCATCTCAGCTTCTCCCCAGGACCTTCTGGGATTCTCCTAACGCCATTCCACCACTTGCTCCTCAACACAATGCCCTTCCTATAGTTGTTGAAGCTGATTGTGACTTTTTTTGGAATTCCCTGGCTTTCTCAATCACCCAGCATGTCCCACGTCCCTCAGTTTTTCCTAAGGTGGATTTTCCTGGTCTTCTCCATCAAAATCGTGACTCTGATTCACAGACATGTTCAAGTGATCGGGCCAAACGATGAGCTCAGTCAGCATTGTTTGGCCCGATCCAGCAGAGGAAAAGTCTTCAGCCGCTCACTCAAAATATTGGAAATGAGAGTTGAGGTGGTTCTATTTGAGATTCCGGGACCCCTGGATTCCCCCTGACGGAGCAAAGACCCTTCAGAATTAAGCAATCCCTTCAGAGTTAGTTACAGGACGGAAGGTCTCTTCATGTCCTGCTGAAGTTCCTGCTTGGGGCCAAAACAGATCCTGGGCTGGGTTTCCCCTGCAGAGATGAGAACTGCAGAGCGAGGCATCTCTTCTGGAAGTCACCCATACTGGCTGTGCCCAGCTACAATTTGTTTTTTATCAGCCACAGATGTGAATTGATGCATAAAACTCCCGGAACAGTTTAAAACATTCCCGCTTCAGTGGCAGAGAGGAGGTGCCACATTAGGATTGAGAAACATCTGAATCAGCCCCCCAACCCTGCTCTGCTGTGCCTCAGGACCTCCCAAGACCCTCCCCAGAAATTCTTCCCTGCAGCCTCTCAGTCTGAGCTCAGCCAGGACTGTGTTGCCTGCTGAGTCCCTCCGGCCCCTGTTCGTCTCTGCTTTCTGCCCCTTTCCACGGGGAAGTTGGAAGGGACCTTAGAGGTCTTCTAGTCCAACCCCCTGCTTCAGCAGGAGACCCTCTACCATTCCAGAAAAGTGGCTGTCCAATCTCTTCTTAAAGACCTCCAGTGATGGAGCCCCCACAACTTCTGGAGGAAAATTTTTCCCACTGATTGGTTGTTCTCCATGGACTCACAACTCTCAGCCTCTGCGGCCAACTGTGTGTGTGTGTGTGTGTGTGTGTGTGTGTGTGTGTGTGTGAGCAGGCTTGTGCCATCAAGGATGAGCTAGTCAGAAAGGATACTTGTGGGAAGCACTTGGCAAGCCCCCCCAGGTGCCTGGACCCCAGGAAGGGTTGCAGCCTGCTGCCAAAGATGCCTCCTCTTTGGTGGCATCTCCTCCCATTACTTAGAAAAAACACTTCTTTGTTTTTAGAACCGGAAAGCTGGCCGGTGTGTGAGAAGGCGTTTCAGGGATAAGGACTACGAAAGCTGATGAAAAGTTTTTGCTTTTGTTATAAAAAAAAACAAATTAAAATAAAAAAGGAGCCAACAGTCCAAACGGTTCCCAGATGCGATATCCAGTTTTCAGGAAATTCCGGCAACTCTTCTGGTGGCCCTGATCTTGGCTTCACCTAAAGGGCTTCCGGGAGAGCAGAGTCAGAGCGGGTGGCTCCTCACTCTTCCTTCTTGGGGGTCCTGAAGAGTCAAAGGGAGCAACCACAGCACTGGCCCCCTGGACGTTGCGGGTGGTGGGAAGCGTGGCCTTCACACCTCACAGACGCAGTGACCGTTCTGTCCAGGAAGGGCCTCCTCCATCCCTTGCGCCCCGGGCTCCTGAGGGTGGGGAGAGACCAGCCTCTCGTTCACGGGGTCCTTTGTGGGGGAGGGGAAAGAAAGGAGGAAATGAATAGAGCCAGCTTTATTCCCTCCGTGCTCAGGGAGCTTCTGCTCCAACCGTTTCTGGGGTTACCTTTGGGGCGAACTCCTTCCGGAAGATGTGAGCTATGATGCCGGCGGCCAGTGCGTCACCCAGGACGTTGGTCATGGTGCGTAACCGGTCCCTGGAGAGGGAAGCGCAGAGGAATCAGTTGGGGATCCCCAGGAGGCAGAGAACTGGTGTCTCCTTCAGAAGGACTCCTTGAAGGAACATCTGGAGTTTCCACATCTGCTCGGGGTCCCAAAAGTGCTTTTTTTTCAAGAGGCAATTGGACTTTCTGGGTTTTTTTCTTTGAAGATATTTTGATTCTCATCCAAGGAGCTTCTTCAGCTCTGACTGGATGGTGAGGGATGGAAGGATTTATACTCCTTGCAGACAGCTGGTCCTTTGCATCCTTTTAGCTAGTCATTGAGGCCACCTGAGTGGTGCAAATGGGGGTGGAGCCTCCTTGGAACTGGCGAGGACATCATCTGTCTCCAGTCTACAACACGGTCCATTCAGCCGTTCCAAGGTGACCCCGAGGACACAGATGAACCTCCATATGGCCTCAAGGACTCTCCAAAAGGATGCAAAGGACCAGCTCTCTCTGCAAGGAGTAGAAATCCTTCCCTTCCCCCCCATCCAGTCAGAGCTGAAGAAGCTTCTTGGATGAGAAGCGAAACATTTTCAAAGAAAGAACAAAGGAAGTCCAGATGCCTCTGGAAAAAGGCACCCTTGGGACAACCTGGATGACCAAGACTCTCCCTAGGTGTCCATTCTGGCTGTTCTCCAAGGGGCCCCAATGCTGCTTCCTGCCAGGCTGGACGTCAGCTGAACTCCCAGCAGGGTGACTGTGAGGGACGGTCAAGAGCTTCATTCAGACTCCCGGGGGGGGGGGCCATCTTGGTTCTGTGGACCAGCCCCTGCGGACCCCTTTCCCTCAGACAGAAAGCAGCCCCCCCAGCCCCCCCCGTTGCTCCTGGATTTACCCGATTCCCACAGATGGCTTCCACAATCTGTTAACAGGGGCTCCTGCAAAACCCCCACTTATAGAGGTAGCCCTCGACTTACGACCACAATGGAACCCAACATTTATGTTGGTAAGTGAAACATGCGCTAAGGAGGTTTGTCCCATTGGATGACTTTTCTCGCCACCACTGTGGAGAGAATCACGACGATGGTTAAGTTAGTGACGCGGTTGTTAAGCGAATCTGGATTTCCCACGGACTTTGTTTTCCAGGAGCTCGCACAAGGGGATCCTGTGGCCCTGCGGCACTGCGACCGTCATAAATATGAATCAGTGGCCAAGCGCCTGGATTTTGATCCCGTGGCCATGGGAGGTAAGTGTGGAAAACGGTCATTGAGTCACTTTTTCCAGTGCCCTGTAACTTCAAACGGTCAGAAAATGAACAGTCGTAAGTCAGGGACTACCTGTACACACACACACACACACACACACACACACACAGAATCAAAGCCTGCAGCTCTGCAGCGTCAGTTGCTGGGCTTTTCAGGCAGAGGAATGGAAAGGTGGCCCAAAGACAGCCCCACCCCTCCAAGACCCCCTTAGGGAAGGGGCCTACATATGTAAGTATGTAAATGAATAAATCCAGAATAGGGGGGAAGAAAGAAAGAAAGAAAGAAAGAAAGAAAGAAAGAAAGAAAGAAAGAAAGAAAGAAAGAAAGAAAGAAAGAAGACGGAAGGAAGGAAAAGAGAAAGGAGACAGAAAGAAAGAAAGAAAAATGAAGGAAGGAAGAAAAAAAGAAAGAAAGAAGAATGAATAAATGAAGGAAGGAAGGAAAGAAATAAAGGAAGGAAGGAAGGAAGGAAAAGAGAAAGGAGAGAAAGAGAAAAATGAAGGAAGGAAGGAAGGATAGAAGGAAGGAAGAAAGAAAGAAAGAAAAAAGACAGAGAAATAAAGGAAGGAAGGAAGAAAGAAAGAAAGAAAAAAAAGAAAGAAAAATGAAGGAATAAATGAAGGAAGGAAGATCCTCTCACTCGGGGGGAGAATGGGGCTTAGCTCTCTTCCTCCTGCTTGTTTACTTGCAGACGTTTCATTGTCGAACAAGCTGTGACCGTCCTTACTGCCTCCTTATACTGATGGCATTACCTGGCTGGGTCATGAAACGTCTCCAAGCAAACCTGCAGCTGAGAGAGCCTAAAGGCCCCCGTCTGAGCTGTGCATCTCTTTTCCCTTCCCTGCCTGTCACAACCCCCGGAGCCCCCCAGAGACGCGCAGAAGCCGGCCGGTGGAAGTGGGGAGACTCACAGGGCCCAGTCAATGGCGATGATCAGCGTGATGTCTTCGGTGGGGAGGCCGACGGAGGTGAGCACGATGACCATGGTGACCAGGCCCGACTGAGGAATCCCAGCGGCCCCAATGCTGGCGGCCGTGGCTGTGATGCTGTGGGGACGGAGAGAAGCAGAGGGTTGGGCTGTGGTGGGCAGCCGGGCCAGTGGGACCTTGCTAAATAATGCTCAGCCGTAGGCAGTTGACAAGTCACAGCTGACCAACACGTATGTAAAATTACCCCAAATATCATCATCATCTTCTTCTTTTAATCCCTTGTTGGGTGGAGTCTGGGCAACTGAAAGGAGCTGAGTGTATACTGCCCAGACGCCCTTCCTGTCGCCATTGCGGAATTTTATTCAGCAGACAATCTCATTGTGGCCAGAGAGAGAAATCTCTGCCTCTACCTAGGATCGAACTCACAGCCTCCTGATTGTGAGATGAGAGCTCCACCTCTAGGCCACCACACCACTTGTAAAATTACCCCAAAGATCAACCTACTACAGTGTTGGTGAACCTTTTCGGCGCCAAGGGCAGAAACGGAAGTGTGCACGCCGGAAACCGGAAAAGGAGTTGCCCAACATACATGCGCATGCTGGGAAGATGATTTTCCGGATTCCGGCATTCACATGCGCATCGGCCAGGTGGTTTTCACGCACGCATGTGTTCCAGAAGCCGGAAGACCAGCTTGCCAGTGTGCACGCACGTACCGGAAACCAGAAGAATGTCAACATTCGAATGTTAAAATCTGCCTGGGCCATGGGGGGAAGGGGTGGCGGGGGGCACCGGAGCTGTCAGCAGTGGGGGAGGGATGTGTTCGGCATGCAGGGACCCTCTGCTGGCTCCGCCTAGCCTTTTGGGGGTCCTTGCGCCTTTCAGGGTGGCGGGACATCCCCACTGATGACCCAGTTCTGTAGCCCCAGACAGGGAAAGAAAGGTGGGAGGGGAATAGCGCCTCCCTCCACTGGAAAGCCGGAGCCTCTTCCCGGCCTTGGAGGGAAGGGCCGTCGGTGTTCCTGGGGCTTGGGTTGGGTGGTCAGCAGGCGGGAGAGCTTTGCCCCAACTCTGGCCAGGGATGAAGCATCCCCCCCCCACAGCCCACCACCGAGAACAAGCCAGCACAGCCCCACCTTCCCACCACTTCTGCCAAGGGAGCACGACTGCTTCCCTGCCGGCGCGCCTCTTACCCCAGTGCCAGACAGACGTTCCTCCTACCCGGACTCAGCTCCTGCGCAGCCCCACTGCCCCAGAAGACGAGCAGCAGACCGAGCTGGCCAGGAGTTCCAGACCGCACATGCACATCGATGCTGTGGGCTGGAGGGCTGGGGCTGTGCAAGAAGCCCACTTGGGCAGGGAAGGAGGGAAGCCCCAGCCCGCCCGTCCCGGTCAACAGCTCTGCTGCCCTAGGAAGCAACCGTTGGGATCCCCTCTCCATGTCTTTGGGCATAAGAGCCATCGTCCGTTGCGCTTCCGGGTTCTGGCGTGCTGCCCGGCTGGTCTTCACGTGCGCTGGAGCGCCGGAAACTGGATAATCTTCCAGTTTCTGGCATGCGCATCTTCACACACTCATGCATGCCAGAAACTGGAAGACCAGGTGGCCGGCGTGCATATGATTATGTGTGCCAGCCGGCTGCTCTTCTGCCACATGCATGAAGATCAGCTGGCTGGCACACTGGTACCCGGAAGAGGAAGGGGTGACGGCTCGCGTGCCCAGAGAGATGGCTCTGGGTGCCACTTCCGGCACATGTGCCAAAGGTTCGCCATCACTGACCTGCTCCATTCTGTTTAGCACTGGGGTGACTTCTCTCTTCTTCTAGTTAATCCTGCAGCATCTCCCCCGCTCAAGAGGGTCCGTAAAGACCTCGATTTACATCGAATTACATTATATGAACTCTTAAGCTTGCGTAACAAAACACACTGGCCCTCAGGGGCGTCTGCAGTCGTGGTACCAATGGCCAAGGGGGTGGCTTTGCTCATAGAAACCGTTGCACACACAACCATATTGGGGCTCCAACTGCACAGCCCAGCTGCAATCCTTTGCGGAGACTTTGATGCTTGGAGGGGCTCAAATGACCCACGGGCCAACCGAGAACTGAGAACCCTTTTCAGTCTGGCTTCAGGCCTGGCTACAGCACGGAAACTGCTTTGGTCGCACTGATGGATGATCTCTGGCGAGCCCGAGATGGGGGTCATTCCTCCATCTTGGTGCT
This sequence comes from Masticophis lateralis, assembly GCA_030761175.1. Classification (NCBI taxonomy): domain Eukaryota; kingdom Metazoa; phylum Chordata; class Lepidosauria; order Squamata; family Colubridae; genus Masticophis; species Masticophis lateralis. The sequence continues at coordinate 352,913,731 of JAUDYJ010000001.1, read as the reverse complement.
ACTTGACCTCTCAGCGGCTTTCGATACCATTGACCATGGTATCCTTCTGGGACGACTAAGGGAGTTGGGAGTGGGAGGCACCTTGTTACGGTGGTTCTCCTCCTATCTCTCTGGTCGGTCACAGTCGGTGTTGGTAGGAGGACAGAGGTCGACCCCTAGGCCCCTCGTTTGTGGGGTGCCTCAGGGCTCGGTCCTCTCTCCCCTCCTATTTAACATCTACATGAAGCCGCTGGGTGAGATCATCCGACGATACAGGGTGAGATATCAGCAATACGCAGATGATACCCAGCGGTATATCTCTACCCCGCATCAATTCAGTGAGGCGGTGAATGTGATGTGCTGGTGCCTGGAGGCCGTGAGGGTCTGGATGGGAGTCAACAGGCTCAGACTTAACCCAGACAAGACCAAGTGGCTGTGGGCATTGCCTCCTAAAGACTATGTTGATTGTCCATCCTTGGTTCTGGGGGGGTGGGGGGAAATTGTCCCCCTCAGAACGGGATCGCAATTTGGGTGTCCTCCTAGATTCACAGCTAAGATTGGAGCAACATCTGTCAGCTGTGTCTAGGGGGACCTTTGCACAGGTTCGCCTGGTGCACCAATTGCGACCCTACTTGGATCAGGAGGCTCTCCTCACAGTCACTCATGCCCTTCTCACCTCATGGTTAGATTATTGCAAAGCGCTCTACATGGGGCTACCCCTGAAAAGTGTTCAGAGACTACAGCTGGTCCAGAACACAGCCGCGAGAGCTGTCGTGGGTGCATCTAGGTACACCCACATTACACCAATTCTCCGCAAGCTGCACTGGCTCCCTATTGGTCTCCGGTCACAATTCAAGGTGTTGGTCATTACCTTTAAAGCCCTATATGGCTCAGGGCCAGGGTATCTTCGAGACCGCCTTCTACCGCATAACTCCCAGCGACCGGTAAGATCCCACAGAGTCGGTCTCCTCCGGGTCCCCTCAGCTAAACAATGCCGGCTGGCAGGCCCACGGGGGAAGGGCTTCTCTGTGGCTGCCCCAGATCTCTGGAACCAATTACTTCCTGAGGTCTGGACTGCCCCCACCCTATTGGCCTTCCAAAAAGTGGTGAAGACCTGGCTCTTCCGGCAGGCCTGGGGCTGTTGATCTCGCTCTTGCAATCTGGCGAGATCTGGCCATGAATGGTGTGAATGAGTTTTAATGTTTTTAATTTTTAAATATGTTTTATAATGATTTTAAATGCATTGTGAGCCGCCCTGAGCCTTCAGAGAGGGGTGGCATACAAATTGAATAAATAAATAAATAAATAAATAAATAAATAAAGTTTTCTGACACTGAGGACAATTAACCAGCGGAGCAGAAGTTGCCTCCAGAAGAAGACGGCTGCTCCATCACTGGAGCTTTTAAAGAAGAGACTGGACTGCCACTTGTCAGGAATGGTGTAGGGCAGTGATGACTAACCTTTTTGCCACTGTGTGCCAGGACGGGGGGACAGGGGAGGCTTGCATGCGTGTGTACCCACACCCATAATTCTATGTGCCCCACCCCATGCATGCACATGCGACCCATTGCTCCTGGCATGCGATGGCCCAGTAGGCCCTTTCTTCTTTGTCACCTGGCTCCAGATCCCCTCTATGCATCTGGGGAGGGCGAAAACAGCCTTCCCCACCTCCTCCAAGGTCCTCCGGGGCCCGTTTTCCAACTTTTGGTTAGACAGGAAGTGACTTTTTGGCTGTCCCCAGCCTCCAGAGTCTCCTAGAGAGGCTGAGAGCTGAGCCGGTGTGCCAGGCGACATGGTTCCGTGTGCCAGCTTTAGCACGCGTGTCATAGGTTCCCCATCACAGGTGTGGGGTCTCCTGTTTGCGTGGAGTGGTGGTGGACTAGATGACCCCCTTCCAACTCTTAGCCTTATTCTAATCGTGGCAGCGGCGTCTGAACAAGTCGAAGGGCTGAGCTGGCTGCTGGGCAGAGGAGAAGACTATCTTTACCTGATGGTGATGAGCTGTCCTAGGTCGAGCTCGTACTCGTTCACCTGGGCGATGAAGATGGCGGCCACGGCCTCGTAGAGCGCGGTCCCATCCATGTTGATGGTCGCTCCGACCGGGAGGATGAAACGGACGATGCGCTTGTCAATCCGGTTGTTCTCCAGTAGGCACCGCAGGGTGATGGGCAGCGTGGCTGAGCTGGGAGAGAGAGGGGCCACTTGTTAGCGGAAGCCCTGTTCCCCCCAGCACTGAGAGAGAAGGTGGGGGGACACCCCACAGAAACAACCAGGGAGGAGAACAGCAGAGTCATCTTTTCGTCGGGCTTTGAAGACTTATCTTTTCCAACTTGCCGGACTTGCCTGATCCCTTCTATTTTTTAAAATTTTTAGAGTTGATTGATCTATTTTAATATTTATTCTGTTTTAAATTTTCAGCCTAATTTATATTTGTTTTTAGTATGATTTTAACTTTTATGTATTGGTTTTTTAGTCGGCTGTTCACCGCCCTGAGTCCGTCAGGAGAAGGGCGGTATATAAGTCTAATTAATACATAAATAAATAAATAATAAATAAATAAACACAACTGCGGGAACAGAAGAGGGCTCGCAAAATGTCTCTGTGTAGCCACCCTCCATCCTCAAGACACAACCCCTGGTGCTTCCTACGATGTTCAGATGCCTTGAAGACGTGGGAAGGAACTCTGGGGAAGGCCCTGGGCATGAAGTGGAAAACCGAAAGATTCCCGTCCTTCTCCCACGTGAAATTCCTCTGCAAGAGCTTCAAACGGTTGGAAGGACCAACGCTGATTTTAATGAAAAGAAGAACTGGAGATGAAACGATAGGAGCATTCCAGTATCTGAGGTGCTGCCCCAAAGAAAAGGGGGTCGACTTATTCTCCAAAGCAGCCGAAGGCAGGACAAGAAGCAACGGGTGGAAACTAATCAAGGAGAGAAGAAACCTGGAACTAAGGAGAAACTTCCTAATAAGGAGAACAATTAATAAGTGGAACAGCTTGCCACTAGAAGTTGTGGGTGCTTCATCACTGGAGGTTTCAAAGAGGAGACTGGACGGCCACCTGTCTGGAATGGGATAGCAGGGGGATGGACTGGAAGACCTCCAAGGTCCCTTCCAACTCTGTTATTCTGTTAAAGCTGTCCAGAGAGCTCCACTGGAGGAGACCAATGGGACCCAACCTGCTTCCTCCTCATCTTGAAATGTTACTGAGATTCTCCCTTCACTGCTCCCTTCACATTTGTCCTCAGGATCTGGCTTTGACAGGTAAACTGCCTCTGAACAGGGGAGCTTCACTTAATGACCGACATAGGGACGAATGCCTGTGGAGATTCTCGGTCCATTCAGGTCCTGGTTGTCCCAAAGGGGCTTTTTCAGGAGGCAACTGGGCTTACTGGTTCTTCTTGAAAGACGTTTCGCTTCTCCTCCAAGGAGCTGCTTCAGCTCTGACAGGATAGTGGGGAATGGGAGGGTTGATATTCCTTGCAGACAGCCGGTCATTTGCATCCTTTGAGAAGGTTGTTGAAGCTGCTTGGAGATTCGTCCGTGTCCTCAGGGTCACTGGAGTGGTGCAAATGGTTCTTGCAGTCTGCAATTATTCTGGAAATCTGAGAAAAACTGCAGACTACAGGAACCATTTGCACCACTCTGGTGACTCTGAGGACACAGATAAAAGCCTCCAAGTGGCCTCAATGGCTCTCTATAAATGACCAGCTGTCTGCAAGGAGTATAAATCCTTCCAAACGTCTTCCAAGAAAAACCAGAATGTCCAGTTGCTTCTTGAAAAAGCTCCTTGGGGACCGGGACGAATGAGTAGTCTTGCTAGATCTCTCCCTTGGCTGCCCTTGGAGACGTCAGAGGCTTCCTAGGCATCGTGCCCGCTATGCCCCGTGGGAAGCAGAAGGCAAAAGAGGGACCCCCGCAGCCCGTCTGACTCCCTGCTGGACTGCCCCTGCGGGGGTTCATACCTGGAGGAGGTGGCCAGGGCGATCAGCAGGGCTTGGAGAATTCCCCGGATGAAGGGGAAGGGGTTTTTACGGGTCAGGATGAGGAAGAGGAGGGGCAAGCAGCAAAGGGCGTGGATGGCCAGCCCGGTCACCACCGTCATGGCGTAGAGGCCCAGCTTCTTCCCCGTCAGCGCTGGGTTTTCCATCTCCAAGATCTTCCCGGCGATCAAGAAGACGATCCCGAAAGGGAAGTACCTGCACACAGGAGGCAGCAGAATTGGCCCAGGGAGCCTAACAGGCGGCAGCCCCCCCCCCTCTGCTGGGCAAGGGTGGGTGGGAGCAGAGGCAGGATCCCCAGGGCATGATGGCGGGGGGGGGGGGGGGGGAGGCAGGTTTCCGGGCGGAGCAGAAGGGTGGGCTGATCAAGGCTGCCTCCCCTCTGAGGTACAGGACACCAAATGGTCCAGTTGCCAGAGGCTCCTGATGGCCACCAACAGACCTCATAGCAGTGAGGTCTCCACAGGGGCCAACCTGGGATCCTCCGGACAAGGGCTGATGCCCCACATTCTCTTAGGAGGTTCAGCAAAAGATTTGCCCTCCCCCCCCCCCCCCACCCAACCTTGTTACATTTCTTCTGTCCAGAGTATTGTGGGCTCCTTGGCCCCACCAGCAATCCTGACAAATGGCCATAAAGACTCTCTCCTCCTCCTCCATCTCTCTCCCTGCCCTGAAGGTTGCACAGCTGGGCATGAGAAGAGAAGCCCCTTTTGCCAGAGAAGGTGGGGACGGAATGAGTGACCCAGGGAGACCTCAATGTTTTTTGCTTGCAATCACCCCCTTGGTGGGCCTGGTGGGCATTTCTCTTAATGTAGCCTTACAATAATGATCTACCTGGCAAGCCTGCCATTTTCCAAGAGTTTCACCATCCTGGCAGGTGCGCAAACACCACACGTGGGCACCAACTCTAAGATTGGCATTGTGCCCAGCTTCCACAGGCTGACCTCGCAGCCCCCAACGAAAGGGGCTGCCCCAGACCTTCCCCCCACTTTCAGGCATGGGGCTGACACCCCTAACATGACTGGGGAATCTGGGAGGGGGGCTGAAAAGGCTGGCAGGGTGGGGTCTTGAGCCGGCTGCCAGTCTGATGGCAGGGGGCAATGCCGCTTGGCCCAGGAGGGTGGAGGACTTGGACTCACCACGTCGCCATGGCCACAATCTTCATCACAGCCTCATTCAGGCACTGGCACACGTTAACAAGGGGGGCCCCACGCTCCCCCATCTTCCCCAGGAGGAGGCCTGGAAGGAGAAGATGGGTCAGGTCCTCGTTACTGGGGACCCTCTACATTCTTGACTGGGAGGCCACCGGGAGTCCCCGGCTGTGGCTCAATGGAGAAGATGAAAACAAAACCGGACGGGAAGGAAGGAAGGAAGGAAGGAAGGAAGGAAGGAAGGAAGGAAGGAAGGAAATTCCTGACCACGAAAACATCAGCAAGTCTTGGAGAGATGAAGACCACCCAAAGGGCCCCTCCCTCTACTGTTGAGATGCCACAAGGGAAGACCCAGCCATGCCTGGACTACTGTAACGCTCTCTACCTGGGGCTCCCCTTGGGGTGCACCCGGAGGCTCCAGCTGGTCCAGAATGCAGCCGCGCGGGTGATTATGGGAGCATCAGGGCGCTCCCACGTAACACCTCTCCTGCGCGAGCTGCACTGGCTGCCTGTGGTCTTCCGGGTGCCCTTCAAGGTTTTGGTTACTACCTTTAGAGCGCTCCATGGCATCGGACCGGGGTATTTACGAGGCTGCCTTCTGCTACCAACAGCTTCTCACCGACCAGAACACTCCCATAGAGAGGGCTTCTCAGGGTGCCGTCGGCCAAGCAATGTTGGCTGGCGGCCCCCAGGAGGAGAGCCTTCTCTGTGGGGGCACCTACCATCTGGAACGAGCTCCCCCCGGAGATACGGAGGATCCTGGACCTGCGCATGTTTCGATGTGCTCTCAAAACATTTTTATTTCAGCAGGCTGGCCTGGCCTAACTCTCCTTTTTAAACTTTTAAAGTGCTAATTTGTTGGGAAATTGGGTGTTTTAAATTGTCTCGGCCAAAATATTTAATAATTTTAATGGGTTTTTAATGTTTGTATTATCTGTTTTTTATCTTGGCTCTGGGAGTAGGGCGGTATATAAATGGGATAAAATAAATAAATAAATAAATGCCGGGCAGAATTGGGAGATCACTTGGCACATCCACCTCCCTGCCAAGCCCGCTGACTGGACTGCAGAGGGCTTGTCCTGTCAGATCTCCCATCATACAACACTTTGCATTGATGGCATCCTGCCATAAAAAGGGGGGGCTGAGTGGGGAGTAGATCAGGGAGGGGGGATGACAGCAACCAGAGTGGGTGCCCATCGGAGACAACGGGTTGAGAGATCCAAAGGCACGAGGGGCAGAACCGAAGGGAAAACACCCACCAAAGAGAGTCTACGGAGATTCTCCGTCACCCAGGCTATGGCTGCCCCCAAAGGTGGGTTTTTTCCAGAGGCACCTGGACTTTCTGGTTCTTTCTTTGAAGACGTTTCGCTTCTCATCCAAGAAGCTGTAACGCCCTCTACATGGGGCTGCCCTTGGGACATATCCGGAGACTCCAGTTAGTCCAGAATGCAGCCGCGCGGGTAGTTACGGGGGCTTCTCGTTACTCCCGTGTTACACCTCTCCTTCGCGGGCTGCACTGGCTACCGGTTGTTCTCCAGGTTCGTTTCAAGGTGCTGGTTTTAACCTATAAAGCCCTATATGGCTTAGGCCCGGGGTACTTACACGACCACCTCCTGCCTTCTTCCCACCATCCAGTGCGCTCCCATAGAGTGGGCCTCCTCCGGGTGCTGTCAGCCAAACAATGTCGGCTGGCGGCCCCCAGGGGGAGGGCTTTCTCTGTCGGAGCCCCGACCCTCTGGAATAGTCTTCCCACCGACCTGAGGACGGCCCCCGACCTCCTCTCCCCTCCTTTCGCCGGGGATTAAAGACATGGCTGTTTAAAGAACATTACGATCATGGGGTTATATAGTCTTTTTTAGAATGATTTTAATGGATTTTAATGTGTTTTAATTGTGTTTATTGTGATTTGTATTTATGATTGTTTTTGTAAGCTGCCCTGAATCCTTGGGGAGAATGGCGGCATATAAATCACATAAATAAATAAATAAATAAATAAATAAAATAAGCTTCTTCAGTTCTGACTGGATAGGGGAGGGGGGGGAAGGGAAGGATTGATATTCCTTGCAGAGAGAGCTGGTCCTTTGCATCCTTTTGGAGAGTCCTTGAGGCCATATGGAGGTTCATCTGTGTCCTCGGGGTCACCTTGGAACGGCTGAATGGACCGTGTTGTAGACTGGAGATAGATGATGTCCTCAGCAGTTCCAAGGAGGCTCCACTCCCATTTGCACCACTCAGGTGACCCTGAGGACACAGGTAAACCTCCAGGTGGCCTCAGGGACCCTCCAAAAGGATGCAAAGGGCCAGCTGTCTGCAAGGAGTGTCAATCCTTCCAACCCCCACCATCCAGTCAGAGCCGAAGAAGCTTCTCAGATGAGAAGTAAAACGTCTTCAAAGAAAGAACAAAGGTAGTCCAGATGCCTCCTGAAAAAGTATCTTGGGGACCCACCAAAGAGGCACCAAACTTTAAGACTGCTACCAAAACACCTGATTTGAGTGCTGCTGGACACTGGCCAGATGACCAAGGAGGGGAGACTTGGGAGAAGGGAAAATTGCTGGGTCGAGGCAGGAATACTCAGAACCGGCTTTGCTCACGCTGTAACCACTTGGCCTTGGTGAAGGCAGGCCTTTTCTCTACAAATGGAGTCAAGGATCTTTCTTTCCTAAATGCCCAAGGGATGGCATGGACTTCAGCACCCATAATCCCCACCAGCGTAGCTTCTGGGATGCGGCATCTGGGCTTGGAGGAGACCAATATCTCCTCTTATATGTTAACCAACATATGTTGATTTCATAGACTCTTGGGGATTTTCTTACATTTAATATTAAGGCCCGGTGCTTACGGTCCTTCTTTTGGGGGGAAAAGGAAAGGGGGCAGGCCCCATTCCTCCCCCCAAGGGACCACAGAGATGTGGGGGCTGCCCTGTCCCTAGAGGTGACCACGTACCGACCGTGGCCGAGAAGAGGACGATGCCCAAGACGTTCATTTCGTTGTTGCTCCCAGGGAGCGCCTCGTAGATCATTTCCGGCGAGGGAGTGATCTCCAGCAGAACGGGACGCTGGACCTCCGGGTTCTCGGGATCGGGCACCAAGTAAATGAAGCTGAAAGACGAGCTGGCCTTCTTCGGGATCCCGGAGGATTTCACGACGGGGACGAGGACAGTCCGATACTGCAAGGCAAAGCAAGCAGGGAGATTGGCTGGGATTTTACACAACGGAAATCTTCTCTGAGGTTTGCAGGTTTAGGACCAAGGGCATCAGGTGTGGCTGAAAGGGTCCAGGGCCCCTCCTCCCTCCCTCCCCCTCCACACCGATTTTGGCACCAGCCCTTCATCAGAACCGATGATGAAGACGAGAGAAGAGGAGGAGAAGGAGGAGGAGGGGAGGGAGTGGTGGGCTCCCCTCAGATATCAAACATATCTGACAGAGGCATCTGTCAGGAAGAGGCTGGGTTCCCGCACTGAGGAGGGAGGTGGACTAGATGACCACTAGGTCCCCCCCTCGATCCAGGATCCTATAGGCGATTGGCTCCTCCCTGGTGCCTCTGGCGCTCACTGTGGCCGGAAGCTCAAACCAGTCCAAAGGGGTTACTCAAATTCAGGGATGGGGGTGGAGGCCAAGTCACGGTATCCCCTCCCCCCCACCCACAAGTCTTAAGGGAGTAGCAACCCCGGAGCGAAGAGAGGCCATTGTGGGCCAGGAGCTCACCTGCTGGAAGGAAGCCTCCACCAGGTTGGAAGGGAACATATTTCTGCAGAAGACAAAGAGGGATGGGTGTAGGAGAGGACCAGGGAGGAAGAATCAAACGTGTTATAAGTCTTGAGTCTTTTCACACTCACAAGAGATCTCAGCCCAGCCTGCCTTGAATGCCTTCTACCCTTATCTCCCGCTCATTTCCCTTGACTGTTAGTTGGCTGGATTCTTGCAGTATACACTCATTTCAACTGCCTGACTCTCCTGATTTCCCCCATGCTTGACCATTGGGCAGGGCCCTTTTCTCCAGGGTGTGTGTGTGTGTGTGTGTGTGTCTTAATAAAGAGCCTCCCATCTTGTGATTAAAGCAAATCTTGGACCCAACGGATGATCCCCCTGGAGTAGAAGACCCCTCGCCCAGCCACGGGAGACTCAACCCATCTTCTCAACGCTTTCAAGAAATTACCCACTTGCGCCTTTGAAGTTGGAGGCCTCTAATGGAAGACCCTCACGACTGTCAACCCCTCACCCTTTTCTTCTCCTCAGGGTCTTCACCTTCCGGTCCTTTGTCTTGGCCCCCAACAAGGGGAAATTATGTGTTTAAATAATTTTACGAGCATTTAGCCAAACGGAGCCATTCCATAAAGGGAGGCCACGTTCTCTTCGGCCACCAAAGGTCTCCAGCCTTCGCAGTCAGGCAGTCTCTGCACCATGGATAAATCCTTCGGCCGGGTCCCAATGGGTCAAGCTGCAGCCTTAGCCGACCGCTGCCCTCCCTGACCGTGCCCCTCGGGCAGTGCCAGGTAATCCCCATCTAAAGCTGAAGAGCTGCCTTGAACCCGCTGCCCGCCCAGGGCCGAGGGAGGGTGGCCGGGCTGGACGCGGCTACCTGATGAGGTCCAGCAGGGCATCGGCTGAGCTGAGCACCACTTTGCCCACTGAGTGCTCCTCCTTCTGGGCAGCGGCGCCCGGGTGGATGCTGAGCACCAGCACGATGCCTGTGGTGACGGCCATGAAGGTGGTCCAGAGGTAGTAGGTGATGGTCAGCAGGCCCATCTTGCCGCAAACTCGCGAGTCCATGGTGGCCAAGCCGGACATCAGGCTGCAGGGGGCAGAGACAGATGGGCAGAGACTGGCATGGGGATGGGGGCAAGGTCGGCTGGGCTGGGAGTCATTCCCCTCCTCTACATGCATGGGAACAGCAAGGGCTCAGGTTGCCAGCAGGGTGAGATCAAAAAAGGCAAGATGGCGGCCGCAATGGTTGCAATCCAGCTCTCGATCTTTCTGGTCATGCCCTGCAGACTGCCGGTGGGTGGGTGGGGGGGAGAAATGCTTCCATCTCCTCCCGGGGGCTTCCCACAGGCTATCTAGGGGTCAGCCATTTGTCTCAAGTGGTCTAGGGTTTCCTATCTGAGCAGGGGGCTGGACTAGAAGACCTCCAAGGTCTCTTCCAACTCCGCTATTCTATAAAACTTTAATTCTGCCATGGTGCTGAAGAGGGGAGAGGGAACATAGGGCAGGATGCGGGGGGGGGGGGAGAGATGGCGAGACGATTGAAATAAATGAATGAATAAATAAATAAAGACAGATGTCTTTGTCTGGGCAGACAAAGCCCAGGGTCCCAGGGTCTCCGCCAGAGGGAAACCCACCCACCCCCATTTTTGAAGCATGGATGGGTGAGACCCCGGTCATCTCAGGCGATCCGCCTTCGTCAGAGGATCTAATCTCCGGAGGGGAGGCTGATCTCGTTAGCGGAAAACAGACCGCTGGAGGGAGGGAGGGAGGGAGGGGGGGCGGGGCTAATCGAAAGATGCTAAGCAGTGGGGTGTGGGGAGGGGAGGGGAGGGAGCGGGAGGGACTCTCTTGACCAGAGCTCCTGCACATGGACTCATAGCCGGGGTGGCAGGTGGCAGACCTCGGCTGACCTCAAGGAGTCAGGCTTGTGTGGGGTCAAACCTGATGGACACTCAGAAGGGAAACCAACCAAGGAAACGGGCCTCCTTCTGTCTGGAGCTGAAGGGAAATGGGGGGCTCTGCACCCTGGAAGGGGTTGCACAGCCGGGAGACAAACAGGGGCTGGGGGAGGAAGCCAAAAGAGAGACAGTTTGGTCTAGTGGTGAAGGCACCATGCTAGAAACTGGGAGTTCTAGTCCCGCCTTAGGGCATGAAAAGTGGCTGGGTGACTTTGGGCCAATCACCAGGAGACGGGGAGTTCTAGTCCCACCTTAGGCAGCTGGCTGATAAAGGCTACCTGGGTGATAGAGGGACAGTCCCTCTCTCTCACCTCAACCCTCTTCCCAGGGATGCTGTTGTAGGGAAAATAGGAGGAAGGAATATTAGGTACGTTAGCCACCTTGAGTTTATAAAAATAATAAAGATGGGATAGAAATAAATAAATAAATATAAAAAAGAAAGCCATCTGGGTGACTTTGGACCAAACACCAGGAAACAGGGAGTTCTAGTCCCAACTTAGGTGTGAAAGCCGGCTGGGTGACCTTCGGCCAGTGCTCCTCTCTCAACCGAACCGACCTCCCAGGGTTGTTGTGGTAGGGAAAAACAAAAGAGGAAGGAGTATAAGGTATATTTGCCACCTAGACTTATTTATAAAAATAATAAAGGCAAAATTTTAAACAAAAACCTAAAAAGAATGCTTGGGTCACCTTCAAACTTTACGAAGGAAGGAAGGAAGGAAGGGAGGGAGGGAGGGAGGGAGGGAGGGAGGGAGGGCCTGGGACATCAGGGTCCCCCCAAGAGGGCCAGGAGACCGACAGAGGGCACCAGCCCAGGCCTGACTGAGGATGGCTAAGCCTTAAGGAGCTTTGGTGGTTTGTTCTGTGTTGTGTGAACCCAAATAAATAGGGGGTGTTTTATTACAGCTGGTCAGTTTCAGCCCTGGGTTTGCCTGAAGTTACCCAGATGCCCTGGGGTATCTCTGAATAGAAACTTTTGGGCACGGTCCGGTCAGTTTCTAAAGACTGGGAGTTCTCTGTATGGTCCTTGCCCCGCATGGTGTTTGTTTTGGGGGAAACTGGCTTGGATTGAGAGGAGGAGGGAGAAAAAACTCAAGCCTCGGCAGAGTCCTGGCTCAGTGGCCCCACAGACGATGTGTGGAGAACGCCTGGCCACTGAGCCGGAGAAAAAGGCCAACTGACGTCTCATAAGGACTGGCTGGGCATGAATCCAGACAAGAGGATTCGGCAGCGAGTTGCAACAGAGGCAGAAAGGGAAGTAGATTATGGCATGGGAAAATAAAAAGGAGAAACTTTAAACTTGGGAAATAACAATATAGGCTGGATTAGAACAGTATCCCTCAAGCTTGGTCACTTTTAAGGCAAGTGGACTTCTATGCTCAGAATTCCCCAGCTGGCTTTGTAGAAGTTACTTGCATTTTTTTTAGAAGTCTATGAAGAAGCTAACTGAAGTCTACAAATCTATGTAGAAGTTGATTGAAATTAGTTAAAGTCAAGAAGTCTATGTAGAAGTTAGTTGAAGTTTAGAAAACTATGTATAAATTAGTTGAAGTTTTTTAGAAGTCTTACATAGACTTATACAATTTAGTTGAAGCTAGTTGAAATCTAGAAGTCTTTGGAGAAGTTAGTTGAAGTTTTTGAGAAGTCTATATTGAAGTCCACTTGTCTTAAAATGGCCAAGCTTGACAACACCGTACTGGACAAAGGCTGCCAAATCCAGGACCTTAACTTGGGGTTACCAACTTCCCCCCCTCCAAGAAAAATAGTCTTATGCCAGCAGCTTTGGTTCCAGAGAGCTTGGCCTGCCCTTGGCCGGGTGCCCTCCAGATGCCTGGCATCAGATCAAACTCTGACCAAGTTTACTTTCCATCTTTCCCACAGGATTATAGCTGCAATACAAAAACAGAACCAGCTGTGCCAGGAGAAACTTCACAGCCCCGGCAATTCAAAAGTTTTGCTTCCCGGGGGGGTAACTGGTGTAACTTATGACCCCAGCTGCCAAGCAGAGTTTACTGGTTCTTTCATGCCAAGTAGCAATTATTCCCGCCAGCCGGCCGGGCGACACCCTCCCGGAGCCTCTCCGATCCGCCTCCCCACACACCCGCCCTTCCCTAGGGGCGCCGCACTCACCTGGAGGTGATGAGCGGCAAAATTAGCATCTTCAGCATCCTCATCAGGAGTTCCCCAGGGAAGGAGAAATATTGTTTCTCCTGCAGGCAGAAAGTAAACAGGTCAGGCTGCTGGGCCGGGTCCTTGGGGAGCGAAAGGCAGCTGGGGCCCAAAATGTTTTCAGCAACTTCAGGAAGGGGGAAAAAAATCTCTTTTCAAGTGCATTTCCAAGTACCCACGCAGGGGAGGCTCTTGCCCCATCCTGGCTGCTGGCTCTCCTGAGCTGGAGAAGCTCCCCAGGCTGCCCCCTCCCCGCCTAAAGCCCACCACCCGAATTTCCTTAAGGAATTTCCTTTAAGCACTCCCACCCTTTAGCTGTGGGCATGGATAAATGCCAACTTTCCTCCGTACCTGAGTTTCCACCCACCCCCCTTTGGCATTGCTGGTAAACATTCAGAAGGATTTCCCCTGCCCCCCTCCCCTCACCCCCCGAAATCCTGAGCTGAGCAGCACCTGTTTTCCAGAAGGATGCTGTTGGAAAAGCGATCCTAAGCAGGGATCTTTCTCTCTTTAGGATCAGGGATGGGCCCTGTGCCCTCCAAGTTACTCCAAACGCTGGGACGAGACGTTGGGGTGATGCACCCCTCCACTGCCAAGACCCCACATACACCCGTACCCCTGCCAGCTATATGCACACACTGGGCCTGAATTTGCCTGTGTTAGGGAGTTCACAAATCACAGTACATCAAACCACAAACTAAGCAGAGTTTAGCATATCAGATGCTAAACTTAAGAAATCCGGGCATTATGAGCACGTAAAGGGAGGGGGGTCCCATTGAGGGCTGCAAAGAGCGGGTAAGGGGGGGTGGGTTATCCATCTTGCAGGAAGTTTATCCCATTTTTGCCAGCCTCTGACTGGCATTCCTTCCCCCTTTGCCACAAACTGGGGCTGTTTTTACATTTTTTAAAAAACCCATCTTTATTCTTCTTATAAAGATGGGATAACATCTTTATTAACAAGAATAAGGGAACACACCTGCCCCTCGTCCCAAAGTACTATCTGGAATGAGCTCCCCCCAGAGATACGGAGGATCCCGGAACTGCCCACCTTCCGCCGCGCTCTTAAGACTTTTCTATTTCGCCAGGCTGGCCTGGCCTAACCACTCCCCGTTTTTAGTGTCAAATTTAAAAAATTTTTAAATTATATTGGGGTGTTTTAATTCTGTCCGGGCCAAATTCATTTAATCTGTTTTTAGTTGGTTTTTAAATTTTGTACGTATTTTTATTGTTGGCTGTACATCACCCTGAGTCCTTCGGGAGTAGGGCGGTATATAAATCCAATAAATCTAAATCTAAATCTAAAGGTGCTTTTATTGTAAAGGCAAATGGACTTTCCCTTGGTTTTTCTTTTAAAGATGTTTCGCTTCTCATCCAAGAAGCTTCTTCAGTTCACGAAAGGGTTTAAGGAAAAACCAGAAAGTCCATTTGCCTTTATAATAAAAGCATCTTTGGGCCTGCCATCACTGATTCTGGAGGAAAGAGAGCCTCCAGAGACCTACCTCATCTTCCTTCCTCTTGCCTCCTCTTTTCCCCACAACAACCCTGTCAGGTGGGCTGGGCTGAGAGAGCTACTGGGGGCCGAAGTCCCCAAACAGCTTTGACCTGAGATGGGTGGAGGGGTTTTCTCTTGGTCTCCCAGCTGCTGTTCCCCTGGAATGGAGAAGAAAGACTCCCAACACGGAATCTGCTGCCTTTGTCCACCCAAAATCAGAATAAATGTCCCACCGTCTGTATTACTGGGGAGGGGGGGGGGCATCATTTTTCCTGGGTGCTGCAGCCATTCACTGCCAGCCCTGATCCTTGCAATACAGTCACTGCTGGAGTTATAAACATCGTAAATAAATTGATTAAGTAAAAGAAACAGGTGCCAAACATGCAACTGGTTATCAGGCAACCCCTGCATGCCACTCTGCCAGTGGTGAAATCCAGCAGGTTCTGGAGAACCAGTAGTGGAAATTTTGAGTAGTTCCAAGAACTACTCAATTTTTGAGTAGTTCCAAATACCAGCTCTGGCTGGCCCCCGAGTGGGGACGGAATGGGGATTTTGCAGCATCCTTCCCCTGCCATGCCCATCAAGCCATACCTCGCCCACAGAATTAATAAAAAAATTTCACCACTGCCCTCTGCCCTCCCCCTTCCCTCTTTTTGGACTCAGTTAATTCACGCCCCCACTCACACGGGCGGACACACCCTGGACTTAGTTTTTGTCTCTGGTCAGTGGTCGAGTGGCCTTGATATAGGGGATATAGTCATCGAACCCTTGTCATGGTCGGACCACTCTCTCCTTCAACTAGACTTTCTAACCGCTACACCCCGCCGCAGGGAGGCGGAACCGATTAGGTGGTTCCGCCCCAGGCGCCTGATGGAACCAGATAGGTTCCAGATGGAGCTTGGGCCATTTCCTGAGACTCTGGCTCATGATTCGGCTGAAGACCTGGTGGCCGCCTGGGATAGAGCGGCCGCCGGGGCTTTGGACCACATCGTGCCTTTGCGGCCTCTGACCCGGTGCCGAACTCAGCCAGCTCCTTGGTTTACTGAGGAGCTGAGGGAGATGAAGCGCCAGAAAAGACGCCTGGAGAGCGGTTGGAGGGCCAGCCGTTCCGAATCTGACCGAACACTGGTGAGGTCTCATATTAAGACCTACCTAGTGGCGATAAAAGCGGCAAAGTCTAACTACTTTTCTGCTCTTATCGTGTCATCAGATAATTGCCCAGCCGCCCTGTTTAGGGTGACCCGCTCCCTCCTTCAACCGGGAGCTCAGGATGACCCCTTGCAGGGTCGAGCTGAGGATTTTGTCCAGTATCTGCATGACAAACTCGCTCAGATCCGGGAAGGTCTGGCCTCTGACTGGGTAGATCCGGACGGGATAATCGAGGCAGGTCTTGGGGGTGTGGTTTGGGAGGAGTTTGACTCTGTGGCTCCCGAGGACATGGACAGGATCCTGGAACGGCTGAATGCGACCACATGTTTATTGGACCCGTGTCCCTCCTGGTTGGTGCTGGCCTCCCGGGAGGTTACACGAGGCTGGCTCCAGAAGATTGTTAACGCTTGAGTGAGGGTGTTCTGCCGGCCGCTTTGAAAGAAACGGTGGTGAGACCCCTCCTCAAAAAGCCCTCTCTGGACCCGGCTGTTTTGGCCAATTACCGTCCAGTCTCCAACCTTCACTTTGTTGCGAAGGTTGTTGAGAGTGTGGTTGCACGGCAGCTTCCCCGGTTCCTGGATGAAGCTGTCTATCTAGATCCGCTCCAGTCCGGCTTCCGGCCTGGGCACAGCACGGAAACGGCATTGGTCGCGTTGGTGGATGATCTCTGGAGGGCACGGGATAGGGGATGTTCCTCTATCCTGGTCCTATTAGATCTCTCAGCGGCTTTTGATACCATCGACCATGGTATCATGTTGCGCCGGTTGGAGGGGTTGGGGGTGGGGGGCACCGTTCTACGGTGGTTCTCCTCCTATCTCTCTGACCAGTCGCAATCTGTGTTGACAGGGGCAGTGGTCGACTCCGAGGCGCCTTGTTTGTGGGGTGCCGCAGGGGTCGGTCCTCTCGCCCCTTCTGTTCAACATTTATGTAAAACCGCTGGGTGAGATCATCCGTGGCTTTGGGGTGGAGTTCCATCAGTACGCTGACGATACCCAGCTGTACATCTCCACCCCAGGCCACCCCAACGATGCCGTTGAAGTGATGTCCTGGTGTCTGGAAGCTGTGCGGATCTGGATGGGGAGAAACAGGCTCCGACTAAACCCCTCCAAGACTGAGTGGCTGTGGCTGCCGGTGTCCCGATATAGCCAGCTGACACCATCGCTGACTATTGGGGGCGAGACATTGGCCCCCACGGAGAGGGCTCGCAACTTGGGCGTCCTCCTGGACACACGGCTGTCTTTAGAAGAACACATGACGGCCGTGGCCAGGGGGGCTTTTTATCAGGTTCGCCTGATACGCCAGTTGCGGCCCTTTCTAGATCGGGACTCCTTACGCACAGTCACCCATGCTCTCGTGACTTCCCGCCTGGACTACTGCAACGCTCTCTACATGGGGCTCCCCTTGAGGTGCACCCGGAGGCTCCAACTGGTCCAGAATGCGGCCGCGCGGGGAATTATGGGAGCAACGTGGCGCTCCCACGTGACACCTCTCCTGCGCGAGCTGCACTGGCTCCTGGTGGTCTTCCGGGTGCACTTCAAGGTGTTGGTGACCACCTTTAAAGCGCTCCATGGCTTAGGACCTGGGTACTTGCGGGACCGCCTTCTGCCGCCAATAGCCTCCCACCGGCCAGTACGCTCGCACAGAGAGGGCCTCCTCCGGGTGCCGTCAGCCAGACAGTGTCAGCTGGCGACCCCCAGGGGGAGAGCCTTCTCTGTGGCAGCGCCCGCCCTCTGGAATGACCTACCCCCGGAGATACGCAGGATTCCAGATCTCCGGACCTTTCGTCAGTCCCTTAAAACCCATTTGTTCCATCTAGCTGGGCTAGCTTGATCCCATCCTCCGTTTTTAAATTTGACATTGATTTTAAATTGGGTTGTTTTAATTCTTGGCCGAATAATATTTAATAATTTTTAATTGTTTTTAACTTTTGTATACCATGTTTTATTCTGGCTGTTCACCGCCCTGAGTCCGTAAGGAGAAGGGCGGTTTATAAATTGAAATAATAAATAAATAATAAATAAAATAAAAATCTCCATTCCCACCCCACCCCAGGGGAAGGATACTGCCAAATCTCCATTCCCACCCCACTCTGGGGCCAGCTAGAGGTGTCATTTGCCAGTTCTGTGAACTACTCAAAATTTCCACTACCGGTTCTCCAGAACCTGTCAGAACCTGCTGGATTTGAGGCTTTGCCCCCAGTGCCTGGAGATGGGGGGAGTGGCTGCAGGGAGAGCGGGCGGAGACAGGAGAAGGCGATGGGCACGGGCCTCGTATCTCCAGACCCAGAGATATAGGGGGCCCTTCTGCTGAGAAGTGGGGGAGGCCCATGAGCTAAAAGGATCGAATCCCTTTATTTGATTCAGAATAAAACTGGAAGAAAATATTGGTAGTTCAGGGCTGGTGCCTGGAACTCAGAGAGCAGCCAGAACCCTCCTCCTCCTGCTCAACCCTTCTAGCACTGATGATGTTCCCTAGTTGGGTTGTGAAACATGTTAGAAGACAACCTCAGAGGGCACCAACCCTGAACTGCAAGTATTTTCTACTATTGGTAGAGGAAAGTGAACTGGCACTGAATGCCCGGGAAGCCAAAAGTTTGCCAAAGCAGCCATCCCAGCCTTGGTTGAGGGAAACCCAGCAGGAAGGGCTCCCCTGGACGGTGCACGATGCCAGTCTCTGCTCTTTTGCAGGTGCCCAGCTCTTGCCAGGCCAACGGGCGACTGCCCCCCCTCGCCCCGGGCCCAGCATCCCCACCTACCAGATGGGAGAGTTCCAGCAAGCGGAGAAGGAAGCCCACCAGGCAGCCGGTCACCACGGAGAGGATGGAGAGGGTCAGCAGCCCGTTCTCGCTCCAGAAGACCTTCAGCCTCTGCCAGGCCTCCCCCAGGCGGAGGGAGAGCGAGCCCAGCAGGGCCTGTTTCGGCTGCCCCCACATGCTGCCACCCACCCCAAGTCTCACTGAGGGCACCAGGAGGGCCCCCCAGCCAGGGCTGGGTGCATCCCCGAGCCCGGCAGGTCGTAACCCCTGGGCAGGGAAGAGCGAGGAATCCACTGGCTGCAGCCCTTGAGCCTAACGGAAAGCGACCTGCGTCTCATGACGTGTCCTCGTCACTGTCGTAATCCGAGTCTAACTTTGGAAGCAGTGAGAAGGGGGTGGAGGGGGGGGCAGCCAAGGTCTGAAGGGCAGCCAGGCTCCTCCAGCCACTTGCAAAGAGCAGGCAGATTAACTGGTCGGCCCGCTGCCAAGAGACACCAGCAGCAGCAGCAGGGTGCCCTTGGCTGGCTGGCACCCCCTGCAGCACTCTGTATGTGCTCAGAGGAACTGGGCTGGCTTGGAAAAGAGGAGCCCCAATAGGAAGGACTTCCCACTGGGCCTGTGCTCAGTTCTTCGGAAGGGCATAGTCTCTCGAGCCCAGAGGTTCATTTTTTCCTTTCTTTTTCCATTCTTCCTTTTTTCTTTCTATTCCTTTCTTTCTTTCTTTTCTCTTCTTTCTTTTTCTTTCCTTCCTTCCTGTCTTTTGTCCATTCTTCCTTTCTTCTTCCTCTTTTTTTTCTTTTCTCTTTCATTCCCCTTTTCTCTATCTTTTCTGTCTGCCTGTCTCTCACTTTTCTTTCTTTTTTCTTTTCCTTCCGCAGTGTCTCCATTTGGAAAAAGGCCATCTCACTAGGGGCACTCCCAAAAGCGGCTGAAAAGCCGTTAACTGGCATTACAGTTGGGCCTTGACTTCCATTTGTTTAGGGACTATTGGAAGTTACCACCGCACTGAAAAATGGGACTTATGACCAGTTTTTCACACTTCAAACCAAACCAAACCAAACCTTCATGGTCAATGCACAACCTGTGTCCAATGGAGCTGAGTGAGCCCCTCCCCCCAGAACACAGGATCTCAATACTCCTGGCCACTGCAGCATCCCAAGATCACATGATCAAAATTTGGACACTCGGCAGGTGGCAGGTATTTAGGGTGGTTGCTGTGTCCCTTTTGCAACCTCCCTGGCCGGCTTCTGACAAGCAAAATCAATGGGGGGGGGGGCAGATTCGCTTAATGACCATGTGATTTACTTAACGACTGTGGCAACAAAGATGGTAAAATGGGGCACCCCTCTGTTCCTCTTTATATTCTAATTATTGTCAGGATGAAAAAGTGGGTGGTGGACGGGTGAAACCCTTGGTAACCAGTCCAGGATGCCAGGAGCTTCCCGACACGTGGCTGGCACTTCCAAAAACAGCCCCAGTGTTGGCCGGATGAGCTGGCTGCAAAGGGAAGCGTCTGTCAAGCTTTATATACTGAATTTATACGGCTGCTCAACTCAAATCCTGGACTATGGGAGATTAAACGGTGCTTAGAGCCAGATCAAAACAAGAGAAGTGTGAGGTATGCAGCCGATTAGAAAAAAACAATTAACATGACCTGGATGTGATTTTTGGGGAGCTTTTAGGGCAGAGTGTTTGACTTTCTGTGAGATTTGACAGGTGCGGACTTCAACTCCCAGAATTCCCCAGCCTGCTGGCTGGGGAATTCTGGGAGTTGAAGTCCGTACCTGTTCAATCTTGCAGAAACTGAGTAAGACGGATGTAGGATAGGGGACAAAGCTGTCTCTTGGGGTTAATTCATGCTTCAGTGCATTTGCAAACGCAGAACTCGGGTTAGAACAGAATACAGCTGGAAGGGACCTTTGGAGGTCTTCTAGTCCAGCCCCCTGCTCAAGCAGGAGAACCTAGACCACTTCACACAAGTGACGGTAAATTCCACGCCACGTGTTGTGTGAGTGCAGCCAGGCAAGGGAAGCGGCTCCCCTTCTTCCGAAATCCTTGCAAGCCATTACGTTCCGTAAAGTCACGCGTTCCCCACGCGATGGCGCCCGCGGGCACCCATCCTTCCCCTCTCCTTCTTCCTCCCTCCCTCACGCTAGGCGGCGCCGGAGGAGGTAGGGGGCGTGGCTGGCAAGCGATGGCGTCAGCGGCGCTTGCGCATTAGCAGCCCCGAGGTGGCCAAAATGGCGGCGCCCGTGGCGGCGGGGGGAAGCGCCGCGGCGCCGGAGGAGCTCGAAGCGCCGGTAGCCGTGGCGGTGCCGCCGGCAGCAATGGCAGCGCCGGTGGCGGCGCCGGTGCCTTCGCGTCCGGCTCGATTGCCGCTGTCTCGCGTGAAGGCGCTGGTGAAGGCCGACCCGGACGTCAGCTTGGCCAGCCAGGAGGCGGTCTTCATCTTGGCGCGCGCCGCGGTGAGTGGGCGGGGCGGCGCCTCCCGGGCCAATCAGGAACCGCCTTGCCTGCGCCTGGGCGTGGTTTCGCTTTTTTTCCCCCTCGGGCCGCCAGAGGGCGCAGTTCCGTCCCTCTCGCTGTGGGCAGCGAAGAGGCTGGGATGGGGCACCACGCGGAGATCCTGGCCAGACTGGTAGAAGCGCTCTGCTCAGGCTCAGAGGTTGACTTGGTTGGTCAACGAGACTCCCAGATCAGCAGACGGCCGAAAGCCCATGGTTGACCTCTGCGGAGATGCTCTGCCGCTGCCAGTTAGGATTCTCGGCCGGTGGCGCCCTCTTTGCCTGTCCTACCTTGCAGGGAGGAGGCTCTGCTAGCTATGATGGGAGCCAGGCCTGCTGGGCAAAGCAAGGCCAAGAGGTGGGAGGTCCCTTGCAGGGAAGAAGACGCCTGGTGGGTGGGGTCTGTGGGCACTGCCTGGCTTCCCCAGAGCATTCCCCCCCCCCACCCCTGGCAGTGGAAGGGTTCAGTGTCTCTCGGCTGATCTGCCTCCCCCCACCCCACCCCCTTCTGCCTCCCCAGGAGTTGTTTGTGGAAACCATCTCCAAGGACGCCTTCATCCACACCCAGCACGGGAAGAGGAAGACCCTGCAGAGGAAGGACCTGGGTGGGTCAGCCTTCCACCTCCTCCCCTCCTCCTTTCCGCAAACCCCCACCCCCTTCTAACACTGATGATGTTACCTAGCTGGGTCATGAATTGTCTGCAAGAAAACAATGAAGCACCAAGGACACCACAGTCCCCCTCCTCCTCCCCCCCTTCTACCACTGGCCCAGGGCTGGTTGAGGAGTCAGAAGGATGTGGTCTGTGCAGCTTGGCTCCAGCAGCTCCAGCTTAGCCCACCTACCATTTGGGGAGGGGGTGGAGGGGGAAACTGCCATCCTGGAGGGGGGTGACACATACACACACCCTCCCAGCCTTTCACAGTTCTCCAGGGCCCATCAAGGGCATTGGTCCTTTGCCCAGTCTGCAGGTGGCCTAGGTCTCACCCGAGTGGGTCAGAGCCATGGCAAAAACGATCACCTGGTGGTAACATTTCCACCCTGCCCATTACTGCTCACAAAAAGCTTGCGGCTTTTAATAAAATTGTGGGTCGTACAAAATACTGATGGAGTCCAGTTTTCAAATTTTAGTCTTTGGTTTTTTTCAGTTGCATGGGCTCTGGTGGGATGCGGGCCTTGAGCTGTCTTTAATTTTTTTTTTCCTTACCACGAATTTTTATTTGTGATATTTCCCCTCCGTACAGTTTTCTATTATATTTGTTATTCTGTTCTAAATTTCCTGGAGTTAAAATGATTTCATAGCATGCTCACCAACAACAAACCTGAATTAAAAAAAGAAACAAACGGGTGCAATTTTTCCTTCTGCAGACAATGCCATTGAAGCCCTGGATGAGTTTGCCTTTCTGGAAGGTAAGGGGTCTGTTTGGGTATCTGCCTGTCTTAAAATAAAATATTTTAAGGACTCATTTATTTAACAGATTAACAGAGTTGGAAGGGACCTTGGAGGTCATCCAGTCCAACCCCCCACACAAGCAGGAGACCCTACACCGTTTCTGACAGATGGAGGTCCAGTCTCTTCTTGGAAGCTTCCAGTGATGAAGCTCCCACAACTTCTGAAGGCAACTTCTCTTCCATCGGTTGATGGTTCTCCCTGTCAGGAAATTCCTCCTCATTTCTAGGTTGAATCTCTCCTTGATCAGTTTCCATCCATTGTTCCTTGTCTGGCCTTTGGGTGCCTTGGAAAATAGCTTGACCCCCTTCGTCCTCCCTGTGGCAGCCCCTCAAATATTGGAAGACAGCTCTCCTGTCTCCCCTGGTCCTTCTCTTTGCTAGACTAGCCATGGCCAGTTCCTGCATCCGTTCTTCATATATTTTAGCCTCCAGTCCCCTCATCATCCTGGTTGCTCTCCTCTGCGCTTTTTCTAGAGTCTCAACATTTTTTTAATAGTGTGGTAACCAAAACTGGGCGCGCTATTCTAGGTGTGTGGTCTTACTAAGGCTAAGAGCCTTGATGATTGTGGGGCTTCCCCCAAAGGCTACCTGTGGGGAGACCGGTGGGCTTCCTTGGGTGGTTGGTGGGCCATGAGGATGAGAGGCTGATGGAGTAGACAAGAGTTTCTCACATTTAGCAACTTTTAAAAGTGGGATTTCAAACTTCCAGGGTTCTGCAGCCAGCATTTTTTGATGAGTCGACTTCAACTCCCAGAATTACTTCTGGTTGGGGAATTCTGGGAATTGAAGTCCACCTGTCTCAAAAAGTGGCCAATTTTAAGCAACCCCGAGCTGGGCCTAGCTGCATATTTCTCCTCCTTGCCACTGTTTTGTGCTATTTCTGGGTCCTAAGGGCCAAAACCTGAACGAAGCCCTCAAGAATTTTAGTGGTGCAAGCTATTCTAATTAAATTGCAAGGCAATTTAAAAATATTAGACAAAATTAAATTGCAAGATAAGGGAAAGAAGAATTAGGGGCAATATGATAGCAGGATTCCAGTATTTGAGGGGCTGTCAGAAAGAAAAGGGGATCAAGCTATTCTGCAAAGCACCAGAAGGCAGGACAAGAAACAATGATTGGAAATTAATCAGAGAGAGAGAAGCAACCTGGAATTAAGGAGGACAATTAACCGATGGAACAGCTTGCCACTAGAAATCATGGCTGCTCCATCACTGGAGGTTTTTAAGAAGAGACTGGACAGCCGTTGGCCTGAAATGGTCTAGGCTCTCCTGCTTGAGTTGTGGGCTGGACTAGAAGACCCCCAATGTCCCTTCCAACTCTATTCTCTATTCTATTCTAAATGACAGAACAGAAATACCATATAATTTAATCCAGGAAGCAGAGAGATGACAATATTTTGCCAAGGAGAAAAACTGAATTCTCAAAAATGTGTTTTTTGTGGGGGGTGATGGGTATCCAGGAACTCTGGACTGACCTGTTTGGAAGAGGCGTGCCTAGAAGGAAAGACCGATGTGCTGCCTCCCTCTTCGCCTGTCAAGGAAGACCTTCCGAAAAATCCCTTTGTATAGAGCCAGTTGTGCAATTTGTACATATGTGGTGTTATTTACTCTTAATACATGTATTTTTTCCATATCCATTTTGCAGTCTGGATTTTACATGGCTCCGAAGCCTATCTGGGGGAATTCACCAGGGGTGAGGCCTGCTCCCCACCCTCCACCCCGGGTGCCCAGATCTAGGGGGTGGGGGAAGCGAGGTTTTTTTGGGTCAGGCAGCTTAGCTGCCGCTTTCTTCTTCTTCCACCTGCTTCCTCTTTGGATGCCAGTGGGCAGCTTTGCTCTGCATTTGCTGGGTCTCTCCATGCCAGTGGGGAAATTGATTGGGGTGGTGAGGAAGACGGGCATGTTGGTACTGCCACCCTCCAAGCCTTGGCATTGCTTGGAAAGCGATGCCATCTCCCCTGGTTCTGCCCGCAGGGAAAGGGCCTAATTTTCACCCAATAAAAGAGAATATGTGGGGAGGGGGCTGTCCCTTGGCTTTGAAACCCTCTTCCTCTGGGGCAGAAGGGAGGGGAGGAATAAAGAGCTCAAAGGGGACGACTTTCTCCCCATCATTGGCACAGCCTTCTCCTGATGGAGGGTGGGAGAGCCAGTGTGGTCTAGCGGTAGGGCACCAGGCAAGAAAGCAAGAGGTCATGAGTTCAAGTCCCACTTTAACCTTGAAACGTTAATCTCATCTGGGTGACTTTAGGCCAGTTACTCTGTCAGCCCAGCTCACCTCAAGAGGGTTGTTGTGGGGAAATAGGAGGAGGAAGGTGTGTTTGATATGTTGGGTTATTTGTAGAAATACTAAAGGTGGCATAATGATATGAAAGAAAGAGGGAAAGAGAAAGAAGACGGAGGAAGGAGGAAGGGAGGGAAGAAAGAAAAAGAAAGAAAGAAAGTTGGAGAAAGCTTCTCAACCCTGGGAGTGGAATAGTGAGGTGGGTCTCCTGGGGGGTCTTGGCAAGTGTTGCTGGGACCATTACCCTCCTGACTCTGCTGCTCTGGTGCCTTTTGGAGAGGGTGTGGAGTGGGGCACCTGTGGGGGTCTGGCGCACACACACACACACACACACACACACACACACACACGCAGGGCAGAAAGAGACCCTTGTACTTCTAGGGCAGTGGTGTTCAACCTTTTAAGAGGGCTGGACTTCAACTCCCAGAATTCTCCAGCCAGCCTTGGGGGTCGAAGCCCCTCCCTTCTTTCTGAAAAGGGGCCCAGGTTGAAAAAACACTTTGTTTATGATAGCAAAAAATCCAGAGTTTCTTTTCCAACTCCCAAATTTGATTCAAAAGGCAGAAGCTCAGGAAGGTTGGCTGACCAAAGAGCCCCCTTTTAAAATCCCACTCCATTGGCATTCCTGCTGGGGCAAACGAAGGAGAAGGCTGCTTCTCAGCAGCCGCAGGACGGACAGACGGACGAATGGACCCCGTGTTTGGAAAGTTCCCGCTTGGTGCCCGTTTAGTTAGCATTATTTTTATGCCCAGCATGTTTGCATCAATGTGGGCGGTGGGCAAGGCCTCCAAAGTGCCCACCTTGTGCCCATCGCTTTAGTGCAGCCTCTGCAGAGGGAGTGGGCAGCCTGAAAACCACGGTTTATTTGCCCTGCAGCATTTTTTGGGGAGCCCCCCACGGCCTTGAGAAAACGAAAGGAAATCCCCCTGAGCACAAAACTTGGAGCAATCCTAGAATAATAAAAATAAAACAGTAAAATAAAATTAGAAAAATTAAAATAAATAATAAAATAAAAAATAAAAGTGCATTTTAAAAAGCTTGATCTGAGTTTTACTTTGGGTGGGGCAAGCGGGGGGAGCTCCCCTTGCAGAACTGGAGAGGGGGCTGCTCTCCCCTCTTGGAAGGAGGGACCCCCTTTCTTGGCACATTTGCATGGGCTGTTTGGGGTAATTGAAGTCCCTGTTTTCTTTCTTATCTTTTGGTGATCAAAGAGACACTCAGCCTCTCTCTCCCCCCACCCCGCAAGCCTGTCTTTCTTCTTTGGGACTTGAAAGGCAGACGGAGGGGGGGGGCTCCAGGTGGGGCCAGTCCGGCCACCCCCTGGGGGGATGCAGACCCCTGTCACCTGGACAGGCTTTGAAGTGGGGCCGGTGCCCCCCTGTCCAGCTGTCCCCCTGTCCTGCCAGGGGGTGTCCTGAGCTGGCTCCAGAGCTGAATGACCCCCCTCCTCAACTGGTCCTCAGTATAAATCCCCAGGACTGACCCCCAGACACAAGCCAGGAACCTTTCTTGCTGGAACCATGCAGCTCCTGGCCTGGCTGACCTGTCTCTCCGGCCTCCTGGGTGAGTCCTGACCCTGACCGGCTCCCCCAACCCCATTTGGGAAATATGGAGGGGTCCGGAGGGCCCCAAAGACTGGGCACCCAAAGGGCCACTGCAGAAGGGGGAGGGATTTCCCTTGCAGGAAGATTGCAGGAGGCCCTCTGAGCAAAACTGGGTCCGACGGCCTTGCCCATGCTCCTCAGCCAGCACACTCAGATGGCTGGGGATGATGGGAGATGCAGCTGGAGGGGAGCAGGTATGAGCGAAGAAGAGAGCCAGGTGAGTCGCAAAAAATTAGAAGTGCAGCCGCACCTTTTCCTGGTCAATGTTTACTCCGAGGGAGAATTTAACAGGAGAACAGAGCTGGAAGGGGCCTCGGAGGTCTTCTAGTCCAACCCCCTTCTCAGGCAGGAGACCCAACACCATTTCGGGCCAATGGTTGTCCAATCTCTTCTTAAAAGCCTCCAGGGATGAAGCTCCCACAACATCTGGGCAGAGGCTGTTCTCCCTGTCAGAAAATTCCTCCTCAGTTCTGTGCTGAGTAAAATCTCTGCGTGGGGAAAGGGGCTCTGAGGATCTGGAGCAGGTGAGCCAAGAGTCCTTCTGCATCAGCTGGCCAGCCAGGCTCCCAGGGCGATGCCCCCAGCCCCACCTCAGCTCAGGCTCTGGGGTCCCAAGTCCCCCAGCAGAGGACGGGAGGTTTCCGTGAGGTTGCTCGATGGCTATTGCCAAGAGCTGAACAGAGCTTCCTTGTTCAGGAGCACTGTATCCAAAAACAAGGAAGATGCTCGTATCCCAGAGACGCTTGAGGCAGCACCAGGCTGGGGGGGGGGGGGGGGCTTCCCAGCTTTTTCTACAACCTTTTTGCTTTTTTCATTCCATTGAAGGCCCCCTCCTCTCCCCCTCCCCCGTGGATAATTGGGAGAGCTGAAAGGAACCTCCACAGTCAGCAGAGGGCTAGACTAGATGGTCTCCAAGGTCCCTTCCGGCTCTCTTATTCTGTGATTCTGTAAGGGTCTCCTGCTTGAGCAGGCGGGCTGAACTCACACTATTATTATTATTTTTTTTTCAAACTCTACCTCTCAGAGCAAAGCCCCCAAATAAATAAATCTCTCCATTCCTTAATCTCCAGATTACAGGAGGGAGCAGTTGAGGACCTTCCTGATCCCAGCAAGGGATTAGATCTGCCGCTTCACCTGGGCTGCCCAGCCGCCTTCTTCCTGCCTTTAAGAGGCCTCTCTCTCTCTCTCTCTCTCTGCCAGGACTGGCTTGGAAGTCAATCCCTCCCTTGGCTTTCAGTCTGAGGGAGGCAAGCAGAGAAGGCACTTCCAGAAAGGCTGCGAATAGAGAAAGCGCTTTAAAACGACCTTCTACCGCAGTTCTGCTTCAGAAAAAGAGCTCCCTTCGGCCACAGAGGGAAATACAGAATTTAGCCTCAACAAAGGTCTCTTCTATGACTAGCTGCCTTTAAAAGTTTTCAGATTTTTTTTAAAAAAAGAAACAAATTACATTAGGGCCAATTCAGAACCTGCCAAGTGGCTTTCAAGAGCCAGAGACACTCACACCAAGGACGCCGGTGTCTGCAAGGATGAAAACCCAGGGAGGTGCAAACAATTTAAATTCTGGCCAGAATTCTCTCTCTTTTTTCCCCAAAATGCAGCTCTTTTTTAGTTTTCTTCAGCTGCGATCTTGGCTCTTGGAATACATTCAGAACTTGCACAGCTTTTCTTTGCCAGGTGTTTTTAGTTTGGCTGTGTACAGGGAGTCTTCCATTTATGACCAAAATTGAGCCCAGCATTTCTGTTGCTAAGTGGAACATGGTTAAATGGGGTTTGCCCCCTTTTACGACCTCTCTTGCCACCGTCGTTAAGTGAATCACTGCCAGTTGTTAAGTTATTAACATGGGTGTTAAGCAACTCTGGCTCCCCCCCCCTTGAATTCACTGGCCAGAAAGTCACAGGCGTGGATCACATGACCAGCAGGGCATGGCGACCGTCGTAAGTATGAGTCAATTGCCAAGCGCCTGAATTTTGATCATGTGACCGTGGGGATGCTGCAACGGTCATAAGTGTGAAAAATGATCCTAAGTCACTTTGTTTAGTGCCATTGTTAACCGTAAATGGTCGCTAAATGAACCTGCAGTCTATTAGGGGAAAATCCTGCTTCTTTATTGGATCCAGATAAAATGGCCAAGTGATTGTAAGCCTCCCAGAGTTGGGTTATCTTATAGGCAGTCAATCAATCAATCAATAGAGAGCCTGGATAGCTCAGCAGACTAAAAGCATTGTGATTAGCACCAGCTGTCTGCAATTACTGTAAGTTCGAATCCCACCAGGCTCAAGGTCGACTCAGCCTTCCATCCTTTCTGAGGTAGGTAAAGTGAGGACCCAGTTTGTGGGGGCAATAAACTGACTTTGTATAAAAATATACAAAAGTATGAAGGCGATTGCTTAATGCATTGCAAGCCGTCCTGAATCTCCGGAGAAGGGCGGCATATAAATCAAATTTAAAAAAAATTAAAAATAAAACAAACAAACAGCTAGCAAGAATTGGGCTCTGCCCTTCAACATCAGGGGCCCCTCGGGCCCAGGGACCCAGCCTTCTCCGCCCAGCCAGGATGACCTGAAAGGCCTCTGGAGGAAAAATAGAATTTTTGCTGGAGGAAAAAGTGGTTTTGGGGGCCAGCCTGTCCAGGACACCCCAAAACCTCAGAAGCGGTGGGTGCCTCCAGCACTGGAGGCTTTTAAGAAGGGACTGGACAACCATTCGTTTGAAACGGTATAGGGTTTCCCGCTTGAGCAGGGGAGGTTGGACTAGAAGACCTCTAAGGTCCCTTCCAACTCTCTTCTTTTATGATATTTTACGTGTGCTGTAGTGACTGAGCAACTAGTCAGCGGAAGAGCTTGCGTCGTGGAGTTGTGGGGGTTGGACTACATGACCTCCAAGGTTCCTTCCAACTCTGTTGTTCCGTTCTGAGAAATTCTTCCTTGAGCTTCTGAACTTCTCCACCCTGCCGGCTATAAATCTGCCCTTTGTGCCCCAGGTGCCGGAGTGGCCGGCCGAAACCTGCCGGCCGAGCGAGGTTGTTGCAAGAGAGAAAGTCGCCTGGTCTTCCTCGGAGACGGTGAGTTGGGAGGAAGCCCATCCTGATAAAACTGAATTCCTCTTCAGTTTTGCTCTGCGGAGTTTCCTTTCCTTCCCTCTCTCCTGGGAGGGTTGGGGGGGGGGGGGAAGATCAAAGAATTGAAGAAGATCAAAGATCAAAGATGATTGAAGAAGAGCCTGGACAGCCATCTGTCTGAAATGGTAGAGTGTCTCCTCCCTGAGCTGGGGTCAGATTAGAAGACCTCTAGGGTCCCTTCCAGCTCTATTCTGATTGAAGTGCAGACCCTTTCTCCCCCAAACTCACTGAATGGCCAATTCAAGAATCAAGGAAGGCAGGAGAGAACTGGGTTTTTGGGGGTGGGGGTGGGGGTGTTGGCACTGCCTTAGCAGACCCTCCAAAATTTGCAAACCCTGGAGTCAATCAGCATCTGGGAAGGAGGCTCTGTGCGAAGCCTCCGACAACAGACAACTTTTCCTGCCTTTATTTTCTTTGTCCAATTGAGAAAGACGGAAAGAAAAATAACTCCAGATGAAGATAGAGAAAGGGGGAGGGGGTTGTTTATTTATCCGTCATTTGACCCATTGGTCAGCTGCAACTGGACAAAATTTGCAAATCTCCCTGCAAGATTTTGGAAAGGATGACCTCTGATATCACCCCAAATCCATTTTCCCTCCTCCAGAGCCCCCATCTCTTTTGCAGGAGCCTTGCTGGAGGCAAGGAAAAAAAAATATTTTATTTCATTTATTTGCTGCCCACCTCAGGGTTCAAGGCGACTCTGAGCAGCTTGAGAATCCTTGGCTCTTTTTGGGGGGTGGGGGTGGGGGTGGAGCATGGGAGACCCCAGAAAACCTCCAAGATTTCTAGCCCAACCAGCTTCTCAAACAGGAGACCATATACCATTCTAGGCAGGTGGTTGTCCAGTCTTTTCTTAAAAACCTCCAGTGATGGAGCATCCACAACTTCTGGTGGCAAGTAGTTCCACTGGCTAATTGTCTTCACTGTAAGGAAGTTTCTCCTTAATTCTAAAGCGCTTCATTAGTTTCCATCCATTGCTTCTTCTCCTGCCTTCAGGTACTTTAGGTAATAGGTTGACCACTCTTCTTTGGGGCAGCCCCTCAAATACTGGAAGACTGCTATCATGTCACCCTGGTCCTCCTTTTCTGTAGGCTAGCCATTAAAGGTAAGGGTTCTCCTCAAACGTACGTGCTAGTCATTCCTGACTCTAGGGGGCGGTGCTCATCTCCGTTTCAAAGCCGAAGAGCCAGCGCTGTCCGAAGACGTCTCCGTGGTCATGTGGCCGGCATGACTCAAAGCCAAAGGCGCCTGGAACGCTGTTCCCTTCCCACCAAAGGGGGTCCCTATTTTTCTACTTGCATTTTTTACCTGCTTTCGAACTGCTAGGCTGGCAGAAGGTGGGACAAGTAATGGGACCCTGATATGTGGCACTAGGGATTCGAACCGCTGAACTGCTGACCTTTCGATCGACAAGCTCAGCGTCTTAGCCACTGAGCTACCACGTCTCTTAAGCTAGCCATACTCAATTCCAATTTTTTTTCTTCCTCACCAGACGTAAAGTCTTGGGGGGGGCTTTCTCCATGGGGCTGGGTGGGCAGAGGGTCCGGGCGAGAGCAGATCCTCAGACCTCAAGAGGGTCCCCTTGGCTGCCCTTTGGCCCCATCTTGGCAGCTGAGTCCCCATTGCCCTCCAAGGGTCTCCGAGAGGAAGCCCTCTGAACGGCCAGGCTGCAACTCCCAGGTCTCAAAGCTGGTGTGGGTTATTATTATTATTATTATTATTATTATTATTATTATTATTATTATTATTATTATTATTATTAAATTTATATGCCGCCCTTCTCCGGAGACTCAGGGCGGCTTCCAATATGTTCACACTTTTGAATATTTATACAAAGTCAGCTTATTGCCCCAACAATCTGGGTCCTCAATTTACCTACCTTAGAAAGGATGGAAGGCTGAGCCAACCTTGAGCTTTGGAAATTCGAATTTACAGTAATTGCAGACAGCTGGAGTTAATCAAGATGCACAATGCATTAGTCTGCTGAGCTATCCAGGCTATTAGCCATTCATTCATTCATTAAACCAATTTATGGGGCCCCGCCCATCTCACACACAGGTGACTCTGGGCAGCTTGTTGTTGTTAATCACAAAGTCATGTCTGACCCATCACGACCCCATGGACAAGGTTCCTCCAGGCCTTCCTCTCCT
The DNA here is from genome assembly GCA_030761175.1 of Masticophis lateralis. Taxonomy (NCBI): domain Eukaryota; kingdom Metazoa; phylum Chordata; class Lepidosauria; order Squamata; family Colubridae; genus Masticophis; species Masticophis lateralis. The sequence goes on along the minus strand of JAUDYJ010000001.1, from coordinate 352,882,271 downwards.
CTACCATCCCCGGAGTCCATTTAAGCTCTTGCCGACTGCTTCAGTGACTCCATCCAGCCACCTCGTTCTCTGCCATCCCTTTCTTCTTTTGCCCTCCATCGTTCCCAGCATTTAGCTCTTCTCCAGGGAGTCCTTCCTTCTCATTAGGCGGCCAAAGTATTTGAGTTTCCTCTTCAGGATCTGGCCTTCGAAAGAGCAGTCAGGGTTGATCTTCTCCAGGACTGACCGGTTGGATGGCCTTGCAGTCCAAGGGACTCGCGGGAGTCTTCTCCAGCACCAGAGTTCAAAGGCCTCCATTCTTTGGCCTTCTCAGCCTTCCTTATGGTCCAACTTTCACAGCCATCCATTGCAACTGGGAAAACCAGAATCTTGATCATACACACTTTTGTTGGTATAGTTGGTATATAAGCAGCTTACAACGTTAAAGCTCCACCACATGACAAGCTCACCTTATCCTTGGCGCCAGGAAGACAAACCAGCCAGCCACTTGATTGGGGGGTAGTGAAAAAGTTAGAAGAAGGTCCCGGCTGTGATTTGGGGTAGAATTTAGGATGTTTAGAACTGAGAGAAGAGAGCCGGGCCAGAAGGGCATCCTGGAGGATGACCAGCTCCGCCATTCATCTCCCAACCAGGCCAGCCACACGACCCCAAGACCTCCAGGGACCCAGGTCGTCCTTGCAAAGGAGTGTGCTTGGGATGACCATCTGAAGCTGGGCCAGGAGGTCTTCTGGACATTTTACCCTGGCCGGAGGCAGTGCCTGAAAGGGGAGAGGGGGTCCTCCTAAGGGAGCCAGGATGGCCCCATGTTGGGGATGCTGGAGGGGTGGGCTAGATGACCTCCAGGCCTCCCTCTTGCTACCCTAAAGCATGGGCTCTGCATTGTTTAGCTTTTAGGCGGACAGTGCAGAAAACGCATCATCGCAATGAAGGACGCAGGTCGTCTTATGGTTACCATCAATGGGGTGGGAGGGAAGAGAGGGCAGAGCTGAAGGGGGGCAAGATCTCTGCAGAGAGGCTGGGGTGAGGGGGGGGGTCCTGCCTCTCTCCCAAAGGAAGGGAATCTTTGCCTCCAAAGATAAATGCCCCCCCCCTTTTTGGGGGGAGGGTGAGAGACAGCAAACCAATTAGTAGGGCTATTATTCCCGCAGCCTTGCATGCCAAGGACCACCAAGGGTTGTATTGTTGGCATCCTTCCTGCCCGCCTCTGCCCCCTTCCTCTGGGTCTTCCTCCTTCTCCCCACCCGCCACCCCCCCAGCCATGATTTTGTATATTGGCCTCTTTGCTGAATAATGGCCTGTCTCCCCCTCCCCCCAGTTGCTAATGGAAGACACACACACACACACACACACACACACACATACACACACAGACACACACAGACACAGACACTGGTCCTTCCTTCCTGGCTGGCACCTTCCCACTCAGCTCAGTCTTTTCGCATCCTGAACAGAGGCTTTGCCCTTCTGCCTGTAAAAATCTTTTTTTAATTCCTGGGTTCTGCCTGATTTTGGCATTGCTCTACTGTACCCCATTGGGACAATAATCATATGGAAAGTATTAATGTAGCTTGTGTATTGCAACTCTTTCTCTTTCCTTCTTTCCCTTTCTCTTTCCCCTATGCATGTATGAGGGAGATGTCTGTCTGTCTGTCTATCTGTCTATCTATCTATCTATCTATCATCTATCTACCTATCTATCTATCTATCTATCTATCTATCTATCTATCTATCTATCTATCTATCTATTTAAAAAACTGACTACGTAGCAAAGTGGGGCGGTGTTTTATCTTCTTCCTTTGGCATTTCAGTGCTGAATGATTATTGATTGATTGATCACATTTAGAATATAGAATCCTAGGCTTGGAAGGGACCTTGGAGGTCTTCTAGTCCAGCCCCAGCTCAATCAGGAAACCTTATATCATTCAGAAGCTGTCTTGTCTCTTTCACACAATGGGAGTCTTTACTTGGGTGGCATCCAAATATAACGTTAAAAACATAAAAACTGGATATAAAAATGTAAAACAAAAGAGGCAAGGATAGTTATAATTCGATGTTAAAGGTTAATTAAAAGGCGGGGGAGGGGCTTCAGGGTGCTAATCAGCCCGCCTCCATTATGTGGGGCCAGTAATGGTGTGATAATTGGTGCAATTAGCAATGGATAATGGATGTGATAATGTGATGAGACAGTAATAGTGATTAGCGCTAGAAATTCTCTGCTGGCTGTGCTTGCAGGCTACGAATTGCATTGAGAGTCAAAGTCTGAATATCCATCCAGCAGGAGGCTGTTTGGCAAAAGAGAAATATCGTTCTGTTATTCCATTAAATGGGATGCAAAATGGGAGATCCAGTGAGGCGTCTGGGAATGCGGAAAAAGAGGCAGCTTGTTTGGCAGACATTTTATTATATACAGATTTATTGTTGGAGCTACATAAGGGCTGAATTTTGCAAATCAATTGTGATCATTTTCGACTTTGGAATTAGGCACGATTAACCTACCTTGCAGGGTGTGTGTGTGCAAAGATAAAAGCAACAAAACTAGGCAAGTAATTTTTGGAGAAAAAGAGGGATGAAAATTGGAATAATAACACTGTGGAAAAATGTGAAAAAAACCAGGATGATGAGGGGACTGGAGACTAAAACATACAATGAACGGTTGCAGGAACTGGGCCTGGCTAGTCTAGGGAAGAGAAGGACAAGGGGAGACAGGAGAGCATCTTCCAATATTTGAGGGGCTGCCACAGAGAGGAAGAAGGGGGTCAAGCTATTTTCCAAGGTAACCGAAGGCCAGACAAGGAATAATGGATGGAAACTGATCAAGGAGAGATTCAACCTGGAAATAAGGAGGAATTTCCTGACAGTGAGAGCAATCAACTGATGGAAGAGAAGTTGCCTTTGGAAGTTGTGGGAGCTTCATCCCTGGAAGCTTTCAAGAAGAGGCTGGGTTGTCCTCTGTCAGCAATGGTGTAGGGTCTCCTGCTTGGACGGGGGTGGTGGTGGTGGACTAGATGATCTCTGAGGTTCCTTCCAACTCTTCTGTTATTCATCCAGGTCACAGTTGTCCCAAAGGTGCTTTTCTGAAAGGCAACTGGGCTTTCTGGGGCTCCTTGAAAACATTTCAGAACTGAAGAAGCTTCTTGGGTGAGAAGTGCGAACTTTTCAAGGACAAAAAAAACCCCAAGAAAGTCCAGCTGTTTTTTGGAAAAGCATCTTTGGGACAACCTGGTCTTTAGCAGACCTTCCGCTTTCCCAGAGGTTGGATGAAGGAACGTGGCTTGTTCCCTTTTTCTCTCCTTGCAAATGGTCCTATAGCCGGCAGGATAGGTGGTGACTTTTTGAGGATTTATCTGAATCCACAAAGGGGACGAATCTGACCCACGCCGCAAGTTTGCTCCTTGCTCGCACAAAACTCTGGTTCAAGCCTGGCTTAGGAGGAGGGGCACCTGAAATCCTGGCTCACTGAAACATTGGGGGTCTCAGGGTACTACGGAAGCAAGAGCCTTTGGGGGCTGGGTGAGACCCTGACCCAGAAAATGCCCTGTTGGTTTTCCTCTCCCTCCCCAGATCTTTCGGGCAGCCCCGTGAGCGTTGATGTGGGGCTGTGCAGGAAATCCCCCCCTTCAGGATGTCCAGGTTTTCCAAGAGAGCTTTCCCTGTTGAAGTTCCACCAGACCCTCAAGGTGAGGCTTCCTTTCCTGGGGCCGCAGCCTCCCCTCTTCCACCTGGGCTCAGCTGGCCTGGCCAGCCTTTAAGACTCCTACCCTTGGGCCCATCCTGGCCAGCTGGGTGCAAAGCCTGCATTGGGGGTGGGGGGGCTTCCTGGTAGCCCACACAGAGCAACATGCAGAGGGACGAGGGTCCCACAAAGGGTTTTGGGGTGCTGGTTTGGATGGGCACAGGGCGGTTGTAATCCGGAGAGGCTTCTGGGCCAAACTTTCTGCCGGTTGGATACTTTGGCTGGAGAGGGGAGGTGGGGGGGAATGAGGAGGGGTAGAGAAGAATCCATACAGGTGGTGGGGTGACATCTGGGGGTCCAGGCTGGCTGTTCTTGCTCTGTTGACAGCATCAGCCAGGAACTACAGGGGTAGGGGGGCACCCTCAGCCATGATATAACCTCTGGTCACATCCCCCCAACTCTTATTCTGAAGAATGATCTGAGCCTTTCCTGGGGACCCGCTACCCTCCGGTCCTTTTCTTGGCAGCCAACCCCTCGGGGACCCTGGTCTTCTGCTGGGTTGGGTCTTTGGCTTCTCTGCCCTGGCTGAGGGTTTCCTGTTGGCCTCCCATCCACGGACCGATCAGATCGGTCTCTGGGGCATCCTGAGCTCCTCATTCCCCTGGCACCATGTGGCTTCTACCTGATGCCCGAGCATTAACTTAGCCTCACCCCCCCCTTGTGTTTGCAGGAGAGGCCCTTGCCGTGGCCAGCCAGGCCCAGGGGAGACCCCCACTCTGAAGGCTGCTGCCCACCTGGTTCCCGCTGCGAGCCCAACCGCCTCTTGGTGCAGGACTGCTGGCTTCGGGATGGCCCTCGGCAGGTGGAAGTGGTGGATGGCTGCCAGTGCAATGCCAGCCCAGACGAATGCCTCCGGTTGCCCGCCCTGAAGACCTTCTTTCCCGACTCCCGTCTGGAGAAGACCCTGGACGTGGGCAGGTGTGCCGGCCCCCCACCCGCCCAAGGTGAGCCAGCTGGGGCATCTGGCTGGGATGGGGAGCATGGGAGTTGCTTGGGGTCCCAGGGTGGGAAGGGCTGTCCTGCAAGGGCCAGAGAGCTGTTCCCCTCTCCCCATGAAACCAGGCAGAGCTCTGGAGACAAAGGGCTGCCTTAACTTCCTACCCCAGGCTGCCTCTCCACTGCAACCCAACTAAGATGAGATGAGATGAGATGAGATATGAGACAAGAGACAAGATATAGGATAAGATAAAAGATAAGATGATAAAAGATAAAAAGATAAAAAGATAAAAAGATAAGCTTTATTGTCATTTTTTTACTGTCGGCACCCTAACTAACTAACTAACTAAGCAAGTCCAGCAGGAACAATACAGAAAAGAACCACGTTTATTTGTGCAAAATGTGGCTTGGCTGCTGGCCCTTGGGTGTGGGCAGCTGGTATCCGGTGGGTGACTCTCTGTCTCTCTGCCAGGTGGGCCCTTCTGCGTGCCAAAGGGGTTCGACTCGGTCCTCCTGCAGGGCCCCAACGGGAAGCGCCTGGTCCGGATACTGGGGGGCTGCCAGGACCAAGGGGCCTCTTGCTACCGGGTGCCCCACTGGGAACATTACTCGGAGGTGGTGCTGAACACCGAAGGGAGGAGGAGAGAGCAACGGAAGGTCTGTTGTTCCTGTGGGCCTCCCTGTTGCCCCCTGCCCCAGTTTTCTCCCAAGGGCATGATATAGCCCAAGTCACAGGGAAGGGTCTCGGGGTTAGTTTGGGGGAGAAGCAGGAGGGAGTGGCACCAATCCAGGTGGGATCCAAGCAGCATCTCCCCTACAGCTGGTTTTCCTAGGAAAACCCATCCCCATAATTTGGTAGTTCATTCAAAATAATAATTCCCCAAATGTCACTGTTGGATTGGCAAATTTTGAGATCCTGGGTATGGGGGACTGGGGGAGGGCTGAGGTCACAGCACCTCGACCCTGGGCACCTGGGCAGAGCTTGGTCCCAACCTCAAAAAAGGGGCTGAGAGGAGGGGAGAAAGGTAGAGAGTGGAAAGGAGAGAGAGGAGAGAAGGGGAGGGGAGGGGAGGGGAGGAGAAGAGTAGAAAGGGAAGGAGATAGAAGTGGAGAAGGAGAGGGGAAATAGAGAGGGGACAGGAGAAGGAGAGAAGGGGAAAGGGAAGGAGAGGAGAGGAGAAGGAAGGAGGGAAGGAGAGAGAAGGAGAGGGGAGTAGAGAAGAGAGGGAGGAGAAAGAAGAGGAAAGGAGAGGGATGTTGTAAAAATGGGTGAAATATGGTGTACAGGAGAAAAGAAAACAGACAATTTCATTTTTTTTTCTTGAGGTTTATACTATTGAAACAACAATGGAAGATAATACAGATGCTAAAGCACATCGGTTTAGATGTTACTGCAAGCTAGTTAATATTTATATGAAAATTAAAATTTTGTGTAAAAGTTAGGAGTAAATAATATGAAATAAGGAAAATGGAGTACAATAATTAGGAATATGTTTATAAGTATTGAAACATCACGCCATTTACACAATGATATGTATAAATTAAAAAATAAAAATAAAAACTTGATTTAAAAAAAAGTGGGGAGGGGGAGGCTGGTAGCATTTAAGACTAGCAGGCTGGCAAAGGGCCCTGCCCTTAAGAGGCGTTGTGAGGTCGAAAGGGGCTGCCAGCCTCACCCATCCTCCCCAGCCATGGGTGCCAGGGAGGGATGCGGCAAGGGGAATTTGAGAATTGGGTGATGCAAAAAAAGGATTGATACCCTTTATTTGGGGGGGGGGGTGGAGGGAGGGGAACCCCACAGGCCAGGCCAGCTTCTTGCAAAGATAGCCCCCCCCCCACCTCCACCAAGTGAAAGGAAGCCTTTTCTCTGCTCTTTCTTTTGCAAATCTTTCAGGAAATTGACCTGGGAAGGTGCTCAGGAAGATGCCAGCTGAGGTAAGGCAGCCCAGATGCAGGGGGTGGGGTGGGGAACAGCCCCAGTCCTCCCTCCCTTTCATTTCCTCCCGGGGTGTGTATTGGGGTCCTGGGATTAGAGCAGTGACAGACAGCCGAGGGAGGCTGCCCCCTTTGCTCCTGGTCTGGAGGTGTCAAGAGAGCCGTGAGCCCCCCCCCCCCGAGACTGCAGGGGGGAGGGGGCCCACCTGGCCGCCATCCTTTGGGAAGGCCAGGACAGGAATGTGTGAATAGTTGGGAATTCAACATCTGGGGAGGAAGAGAAAGAATGGAGAAAGAGAGGAAGTGGAGAATTCTTCAAAATACACTTTGGATCAGTTCTGATATCTCCATTTGTCATATATTTCTCTCTCTCTCTCTCTCTCTCTCTCTCTCTACCTCTAATCGCTCTCTTTATGGTGGGAGAGGGGCATTGCTGCTTTGGTGCTTTTTATGTTTATCACTTTTTCTTAGTGTCATCTGCCTTACCAGAACACTTTCCCCTTTCCTTTCCTTCCCTTCCCTTCCTCTTTTCTTTCTTCCTTTCCTTTCCTTTCCTTTCCTTTCCTTTCCTTTCCTTTCCTTTCCTTTCCTTTCCTTTCCTTCCTTTCCTTCCCGCCCTCCCTGCCTTGCCTCACTGCTCCTGTCTCTCTTCCTTCCCCAGGGAGCCAGGGGGGGTGAGAGCCGCTGCCAGTCACTGCATCCCTCATGGCTACGAGACAAAGACTTTCCAAAGCCGGACTGGGGAGCTACGCACCATTTTTGTCATCCGGACGTGCAAATGTGGACCCAAACGCTCAGGAGCCTCCAGGCTGCCCCACCTCTGGAGCCGAAAGAATTGAAGGGAACAGTCGCGGCCTGCTTCTCCCTTCCAAGAGCGCCTGGACCACCCTGGAAAGAGAGAAACGGTGTAGAAATAAAATTTATGCAGAACGGGAGGGCCCGGCTGGTGGGTTTTGCTCCTGGACACAATCATATCATGGAGCAAAAGTTCCAGGGGGATTTTGCTTGCAACTCCAATCGGGCTGGGTTTCCTCCTTGGGGGGCTGCAAAGACCGAGGCTGGGGCAGGCTGTCTTTTGCTCTGTCCCGAAGTGCGATAGTCCTTCACGGGGTAACCCAAATCTAGCTCTATTCACACAACCTCTTTCTCCAGGTTTAATCCAGGGCTGATGGCTGAATTTGCACAGCAATCCAAATTGGGCTAATTCTAACCAAAGGGGGCCAGGACATCATGATGGCAGCCCAGAATGCACCATCGAAGCCCCCTGCCCCATATATACATTGCCTGGTTTGGGGTCTCTTCGGTTTTGGGGAGCCTGAGATTTGAAAATCCTGTGGGTTGAAGGCTGGACTGGGGGTGGCCGCCTGCAGCAAAATTAAGCATGGGGAGCCTCAAGACACCCCCTTCCTCCCCAAGTTTTATTTCTTATTTCTTATTAATAAATAAAATAAACGTTATTGTCATTGTACATGTATAAACAGTATATCCATACAACAAAATTCACTTAAACCCAAAGACCAGGTCCAACACACATAACAAACCCCAAACAGCCCCCCACCCACCACAATTCTCCACCCCTAAACCACCCAAACATCTACACAACGGACCAAGTAATGCTGTCCAACAGCTTGCTGATGGTGGCCCTTTAGTTCATGGTTGAGTGCAATGATAGCTCTGGGATAAAAACTATTCAGAAGACGCGTGGTCCGAGTTTTAATTGTTCTGCATCTTCTGCCAGAAGGCAACAGTCCTAAAAGATTGTAAGCAGGGTGGGAAGAGTCTCTCAGAATGTTATGCAACTTCCTTAAACAGCGAGATTCGAAGATGTCATCCAGGGCTGATAGCTGGAGTCTGATGATATTCTGGGCAGTTTTAATGATTCTCTATAGAGCCTTTTTGTCCGCTACAGAGCTGCTCCCATCCCATGCAAGAATGCCGTACGTCAGGACACTCTCAATGGTGCTGCGACAGTAGGACAGAAGTAGATGCTGAGATAGATTTATCTTCCTGAGCTTTCTCAGGAAGTACAGCCTCTTCGGCACCTTCTTCACAAGCATGTTAGCATTCATAGTCCATGAGAGGTCCTCCGAGATATAAATGCCCAGAAATTTAAAACTACCAACCCTCTCCACCTCCTCACCATTTACGTACAGTGGTAGATGTACATCTCTTCTTTTCCTGAAGTCAACTATAAGTTCTTTAGTTTTTGTGGTGTTAAGTGTGAGATTATTTTCTTTCTTTCTTTTTGATTTTAAAAAAACAAACCTTTATTAAGACTTTAAAAAAAAACACACATTTAAAACACACAAATTCTTAATCAAACAAAAGAAAGATAAACAAGAAAAAAAGCCAAAAGCCAAAAGACAAATGTACTTATACCATCAGTCAGTTACAAATATTAACTAATTTCTATATCTTTTTTCTTTTATATATATACATATACATATATACATATATACATTGTTCCAACTATATTCATCTGACAGTGCTATTTTTGATTGTAGTCAATTCCTTCAAAATTCCATCTTACTCACTTTTCCTCTTCCTCTGTTTTGTCCATTGATACCATTTGTTCCATACAATGTAATAGTCTGAGTCCTCCTTATCTTTTAATTGTAAAGTCAATTTGTCCATTTCTGCACAAGCAAATATTTTCTGTATTACTTCCTGTTCTGTTGGCACGTGATCACATTTCCACAATTGTGCTAATGATAACCTAGCTGCCGTAATTATATGTAAAATTAAATACTTGATATCTTTCCTAATGTTTCCTTTGATCATGCCTAATAGGAAAACCTCAGGTTCTAATTCAATTTCGTATTTTGTTATTTCTGTTATCCATGTTTTTATTTTGTTCCAAAATTTCTTAACTACTGGGCAGAGCCACCAAACATGATAAAAAGTCCCCTGCGTTTTTTTACATTTCCAACAAGTTGGATTTACATTTGGAAACATTTTGGCTAATCTTACAGGGGCCAGATACCACCGATACCACATTTTATAATGATTTTCTTTGTAGGCTACCGATTTTGTCATCTTATAATTGCTTTCCCATACCCTTTCCCATTCCTCTAATTGTATATTATGCCCTATATTCCTTGCCCACGCTATCATCTGACCTTTGACCAGTTCTTCTGCCAAATCATATTCCAATAAATATCTGTAGATTTTTGAGATCAGTTTTGCTTCTTTAGATTCTAATAATTTATCCAATTGATTTGGTTTTATGTCAATTCCTTCTTCCTCCTGGTCTTTTCTGTATCTTATCTTAATCTGTGAATAGGGCCACCAATCTATTGTTATTCCTTGATCATAAAGTTCTTCTCTTGATTTCAATTGTCCCTGTACATCTAATATTTCTCTATATCTTAAAATTTTATGCTTCGTTAATGTGTTCGGGTGGGTTATTGCCTCTATTGTTGATAGCCAACCAGGTATTTTCATATAATGTTTAGATTTAATCTGTTGCCATATATTTATTAAGGATTTTCTGATAGTATGATTATTGAAATGTTTGTATGTTTTGTTTCCGGGGCTCCATATAAAGGCATGCCATCCCTTCATTAGATCGTGTCCTTCCAGATTCAAAAGTCTTGGATTATCTAAGGTTATCCATTCCTTGATCCATGATAAACATGCCGCCTTATAATATTTGTGTGAGATTATTTTCATTACACCACGATGTCAGCCCTTGTACCTCCTTCCTGTAAGCAGACTCCTGTAAGCAGACTTAAACCAATTTATTCGTCTGTCCATCTCTCATATAAGTGACTCTTGCTAGCAGGCCATTTAAAAGGGCTAAAAAGAGTTAAGAAATCCATTAAAACAGGATAAAAACCAAATGAAAGCCAAGGATAATAGATGAAGGGATGTTGAAAATAGTGGGACTCAGTGGTGAAATCCAATTTTTTTTACTATCGGTTCTGTGGGCGGGGCTTGGTGGGCGGGGCAGGGGAAGGATACTGCAAAATCCCCATTCCCTCCCCACTCTGGGGCCAGAGGTGGTATTTGCCGGTTCTCCAAACTACTCAGAATTTTCGCTACCGATTCTCCAGAACCTGCTGGATTTCACCCCTGGTGGGACTGCCTCACAAGTTCACCCGTCTTCTGGGGGTCTCTTGGAGGACCCCCAGAAGTTCAGCATCAACAAGGCCCATCAACAGCTTTCCAGAATGAGGTCTGGAGGGGCAGAGGGCACCTGAATACCTGCAGACCTGCCAGGATGTTTGGGTACCATCTGACCATGGCATCCACCCTTTGGAACTCTGTTTGTGGGGGGGGGAGCCCTCCATCCATCACCCAGACAACCCCATCTGGGGTCTTGCACCATGGGGAGCTTCTTCATCATGGGGGTCTCAGCCTAATCACTGGGCAAAGCTGGCTCTTTCCTGCAGCCCCTTTTTTGGGTGGGGGGAGTCTTCCTTGGCAGACGGCCAGCCTTTCCTAACTGACCATAGCTCAGAATGGGAGGGCCGGATGGACAGACAGATGGAATAATTTTCCTAAAAATAAGATCTCCCTTCCTCATTGGTTGGCAGATCCAGCACCCAGAAATTTGAAAAGGAGGAAATAATGAAATGAAATGAAATAACGAATAGAATAGAATAGAATAGAATAGAATAGAATAGAATAGAATAGAATAGAATAGAATAGAATAGAATAGAATAGAATAGAAAGGGAGCAACCCCCTGCTCAAATGGTGTTGGCCAACAGGAATAAAAACTAGCCCTTTGATGCAGGGTCAACGTCTTCTGGGTGGGTGGGGGGATCTGGGAACTTGAGACTTGGCCTTGGAGAAGCCCTGCAGATGTAGGGGGGGCTGAAATATGTCCTGCCCTTTGGAGAGCTGGGCATGGTTTGGGTAGAGCACAGGTGGCCGGATGGGTGGCCAACAACCTTCAGGAAAACAGATGGCAATTTATTTCATTGATGAGGCTGCCTGTTTCAGAGGCAGTCTGGGTCTGCTAAAAACAGATTTTTAAAAAAGAACATCTGTAGGAAACAACTGAGAGAGGAGAACGTGGTCTAGAACCACCACTAAAGCCAGGCGTGTGGGGCAGCAGCCAGAAAAGTGAATACCATCCTTCTTGGTGGCATAAACATCGGCATAGAATGAAAATCATGGGAAGCCCGAGGAAGGCCACTCTGGTCACCATACTACAAAAACCGAGGTTGAGACTTTGGAAAAAGTGCAGAGAAAAGCCGCTAAGATGACCAAAGGCCTGGAGACTAAAATATAGGAAGAACGGCTGCAGGATTTGGATTTGGCCAGTCTAGAGAAAAGAAGGACTTGGGGGGAGACATGATAGCAGTCTTCCAGCATTTGAGGGGTTGCCACAAAGAAGGAAGGGGGGCGGGTGAAGCTATTCCCCAAAGCACCAGAGGGCAGGAGAAGAAACAATGGGTGAAAACCAATCGAGGAGAGAAGCAACCTGGAATTAAGGAGAAACTTCCTAACAGTGAGGACAATTAACCAGGGGAACAGCTGGCCACCAGAAGCTGTGACACTAGAGATTTTCAAGAAGAGACTGGACAGCCACCTGTCTGAAATAGTCTAGGGTCTCCTCCTTGAGGGGGCCGGGGTTGGACTAGGAGACCTCCAAGATCCCTTCTAGCTCTATCCTGATCGAGGGCTGCTGAGGATCTGACGGGGCTGGGAAGAAAAACACTTCTAAGGATTTTTCAGAAATTAAGCCTGCTGGGGGAAAGGAAGCATATGAATCTTGGGGGCCTGGTGAGGGTGGGGGCAGTGATGGAGGACACCCCCTTCCTGGGTCCCACTAACGACGCCATTGAATTGATGAGGCCAGGATGGAGGCTTCCGTGCAAAGCAACCTTCGTGGCGTTGACAAGGCTGCCTGCTCAGCTTGGCGCAAACCAAGTGGTGTGAAAGCTGCTTGCACTCCCGAGTAACCAGAGGCCATCTGTCCGTCCTCCGTCTTTGCTGAAACAGACCAGCAAAGGGGGAGAAGCAATTGGGGGCAGGTTGTGGAGGGAAGCGGGTGCCCTCTGGAGTTCTACACAGAGCAGGGAGCTGCCCCAGGTCCCGTAAAACATGGGGACCAAGGGGTCCAGGAACTCAATGGTGCAGGAGAAGGGCAATTTGAGCCCTTGAAATTCCATGAGGACTAGAATTATTGTTGTGCTTTTTAGATAGGCCCTCGGCACAGGGGCAGGACACTGTTTGGCCTCCAAGGGGCTCAGTTGCAGGCATTTCTCCCATGCCTCCAGCCACCCCCCCCTCTTGTTGCAGGACCAAGGGGGTCCATCTGGTGCCCCGAGAGAGAGAGAGAGAGAGAGAGAGAGAGAGAGAGAGAGAGAGAGAGAGAGAGAGAGAGAGAGCTTTCTTCCCAGCCAGGAGGATCACCATTTGGAGTGAAGGGCGCTGCCCCACGGAGGGTCCCCCATTCTGCTGCTTCTCCCCCTCTTCTCCCCCCAGAAGCCTCCAATTCCTGTCTGCAAATGGCCCCCCACTGCTCCCCATTAGATGCCCGTTAGCCCCCTGCGGAGAGCCAACTCATCTGGCTGGCAGCCTCCCACTCTCAATAAACTTTGGGGAGGCCTGTGGGGGGGGGAATCCTCCCCACTCCTTCCTGCCCAGGCTGGCTCAGCCCCAACCACAACCACACAGCCCACCCCCCCAACTGAAGGGAGGGGGTTCCCTCCCGAGGAATCCACAGCCCTGCCAGGTGTGGACTGAGCTGATGGGCTGCTTGGCACCTTGTTAGCGGGCCCATTAATCCCCGGCCCTTCTTGATGGCCCATCAGCTTCTGCCCCTTCGGCTCGGGGGTATAAAGGAGACCAGGGCCAGCCCAGAGGAGCTAGTCCTCTTGAGGAATCCCAGAAGCCGAAATGATGAAGCTCCCATCCCTCCTGCTGCTGCTGCTGCTGACCTGGGCACCTGCCTGCCCCGCCAAGCCCACCTGGGGTTCCGAAGACACCCGGGACCAGGCCCTGAAGCAGCTGCTGGAGGTCTTTGGCATCGAAGACCCTCCGCAGCCCCCTCTCTACTTCAAGGAGCCCCCCCAGTACATGGTGGACCTCTACAACACCGTGGCCGACGCTGACGGGGTCACCAAAGACCCCCACCTCTTGGAAGGCAACACCGTGCGCAGCTTCCTGGACAGGAGTGAGTCCCTGGAGTGGGGAGGGGGCTTTGCTGCTAGAAGGGGGGGGGGAATGAGAGGAGGGAAAGGCTGCGTCGAGTGGGGGTTTAATCCCAAGGGCTGCTGCTTGGAAACTCAGAATAGACCCCCCCCCCCCCACTAGAGAGGGAGCAGTGGGGCAGGCAGTGAAGAAGCCCCCGCCCCTCTCTTTCTCCCCCTCCCCCCAATTTGTGAAGGGCTTCCCTCCAGAAGTTGGGGATGATCCAACACTGGAAGTTTTTGGGAGAACCGTTTTGTCTGAAATGGTATTTTTTTCCCCTGCTTGAACAGAGGGTTGGACTAGAAGACCTCCAAGGTCCCTTCCAGCTCTGTTATCCTGTGATTTCCCCACAGCTGGGGGTCTCAGAGGCTTCCCGCAGGGATGCCTAAGGCCATCTAGAAGGGCCAGATGCTCAGGTCTTCTATCTAATCCGCCCTCCCCCCTTCTCAGTTTAGCTGATTCTCTTTAAACTGGGATGGCGTCTCCAGGGCATCCTTGGGCCAGGGAGGGGCTCCGATGGGAATTGGAGTCCCTTCTGCATCCATGCCAGATGCCCGTGCTACGGAGGGGGCATCTTCTGTTGGGCAGATGGGTGGAAGGTACTTCGCCCTGAGAGTTGGCAACTGACAAAGCATCTCAAAATCCTGGAGCCCCCCCCCTTCTCTCTCTCTCTCTCTCTCTCTGTCTCTCCCCCTGTCTGTCTGTCTGTCTTTCTCTCTCCATCCCTCCCTCCCCCTCCTTGTGTGTGTGTGTGTGTGTGTGTGTGTGCAGCAAATTCTCCCTCCAATGTGAGATGCTTCGGATTTAATCCCTTTCTGCCTTAAAATTATCCCCCCCCCCTTCAATTTTGCTAACAGGTGTGTCTCTCCAGCCCCCAAATCTCTATCAAAGCCCCTGAGAATAACCAAAGTGTGTGTGTGTGTGTGTGTGTGTTGGGGAGTTTGAATATTTAAACTTTGAAAAAGAGGGATTCACTTTCCCCTTGTCTGGTTTGACTTTGATTGGTTCTCCTTCCCAAGGATTGGCAGAAAGGTCCCCCCCCCATTTCCCCCTCCTCAACTGTGAATATTAGTTGAAGCCATTTTTTCCCACTGGTCCTGTTCTTCCCTTCTCAAGAACGGGGGTGAGCTTTTTGGGGTGTGGGGGAGCTCTCTAAACTGGCTTTGGTGGGACACCCTAAAGTTGGGAAAGTTTTGGCTAGGATCAGCCTCTGCCCCTTTGAAGGGGTGCAGGCAGAATGGAAGATTATTCATTTCCAGGGGTGTTTTTCAGCCTTGGGAACTTAAAGCCAGCTGGCTGGGGAATTCTGGGAGTTGAAGTCCACCCGTCTTCAAATTCTGAAGGTTGAAAAATATTGATTTTGTATAAGATGGGGAGCCTCAACCCAGTTTAACCGATGAGGGACACACAGACCCAAAACAGATTGCCAGGGGGTCAGTCTGGCGCATCTGCCCTCCGCCTGGTCTACCTGGCCGGGCTGTTGTGGGCTGCCCGGTGCCAACTCTCCTTCCCTTTCAGCTCACAGCGACCAGATGCAGCTGCTCTTCCTGCTGTCCAGCGTGGCCAAGGACGAGGTCGTGCTGTCGGCCGAACTGCACCTCTTCAAGCTGCGGGCCAGGGGGGCCGAGGGGGCCGTCCTGCAGAGGCAGCACTACTGCCAGGTATGCTCAGAGGCACTCTTGACGCCCAGCGGAGTGCTCCCGACTGCTGCTGGTCCAGCCAGGCTTTGGCGCATGGGTCCTTCCCCTCGCCCGACCTCTAAAGCTGGAATCAGTGGGCATGAAGCATCGCCAGGGGTGCCCCCTCTCCCCACATTTGATGCCAGCTGCTTCTTGAGGGCATCTTGATCTCGGTCCTGGCCTCCTCCTCCATGACCAGCCCTGCCTAAGGGGCAGGGACTGTGCTCTCCTGGCCCTCCAAGGTAGACTGCCCCTGACAATGGAGGCTCCTCTTTGCTCCTATTGTCTATTGAGGGACCCCTCCTTCTCTACCTCCTTTTATTCCTCCCTCCCATCCTCCTGTGTCTTCTCTCCATCACCCCCTCCCTTCCTCCTCTTCCTTCTCCCCCTTCCCTCCCATTGCCCCTCATCCCCCTCCCCCCTTCTATCCTCTTCTCCTCTCCCTCCCCTCCACTTCCTCCCCCTCTCTTCTCTCCTCCCCTCCTCCTCCCCTCCCTCTCCTCCTCCCCATCTTGGCCTCTTCCTTTTTCAAAAGCTGCCTGAACTCCAGGCATATCCCATTAAGCGGGGCTGCTGGGAGATGTAGTCTCATCATATTTTGGAGATGACCAGATTGCAAAGGTTGTGCTAAAAACTGAGCGAGGGGAGTCAGAGAAACAGAGGGAAGGTGACCAGGTTAGGCGAGCATGTGCAGAGTGTCCTGAATCTCTAGGGGGAAAGGCTCCCAAAAGGGCTGCTGGGGAGAGAAGCCCCCCCCCCATTCCATAGGGCTTGGGCTAATCCTAACCCCCCATTTCTCATTCTCCTCCCCAGGTCAGCGTTTATCAGGTGCTGGACAAGGACCACCCAGAAGCCCCCCAGGGGAAGAAGCTGCTCTCCGCCCGGCTGCTGGCCCTGCAAGGCTTCGGCTGGGAGGTCTTCTCCATCACCCAGGCGGTGAGCACCACCCTCCGGAGGTCATTGGGAAGGGGGCTTGGGTGTCCCTGGCTTCAACCTGCGTGTGTGTGTCTGTGTGTGTGTGGGACGCTGAGAACAACGGGGGGGGGGGCTTTTGTCTGGGGCTTGGCTGGCTCACTTGTGCCCAGAGGGATGCCAACCGATGCCCCCCCTTTCCAGGTCCGCGACTGGGTGGCGGAAGAGAGCAGCAACCAGGGCCTGCTTGTGACGGTGCAGGGCCTCGGAGGGGCCCCCCTGGACCCCCACGCCGTGCAGTTCGCCTCGGGCAGGGACCACCACGCCAGCAAGAAGCCCATGCTCGTCTTGTTCACGGATGACGGGCGGCGGCCGGCCGCTTTGCCCAGCGGCTTCCCTGGTGAGTCACACCTTACCATGCATTTTGGGTGAGGAGGGTGTCGTAGCCTCTCTTGGGACGCCCCACATGCTGATGCCAAGTGAGGGATGTGATCCAATTCTCTGCCTCTTCGCCCCCCATTTGCAGGTCTGCCATCTATCCCCGAGCCCCCCTCCAACCGGACCCGCGGCCCTCGCTCGGCCGAGAGCTTCCTGCCCTGCCAAAGGTATCCTCTCCCGGTGGATTTCGACGAGATCGGCTGGACAGGCTGGATCATCTCGCCGCACGGCTACAACGCCTATCACTGCAAGGGCACCTGCCGCTTCCCGCTGGGCCAGAGCATGCGGCCCACCAACCACGCCACCGTCCAGTCCATCATCCACGCCCTGAAGCTCAGCCCGGAGGTGCACACCCCGTGTTGCGTCCCAGACAAGCTCTTCTCCATCAACCTGCTCTACTTTGACGACGACGAGACGGTGGTGTTGAAACAGTACGACGGCATGGTGGCTGGCAGCTGCGGATGCCACTGAAGCTGCCCCCCACCCCCCGGGCATGGGATGGGGGAAGGGAGAGGCTGCCACAGTGATGTCCCCTCCCACATCCAAACCCTGACCTTGGTCCCTCAGGGCCTTCCTGGAGGATTTTTTAAGGGGAGGGGGAAACCAACAGTCAGGAACCTTTCTCCATAAAACAAAAGTATCCAACTTTGCAACTTTAGGACCTGTGGACTTCAACTCCCAGAATTCCCCAGCCAGCAGGCTAAGGAATTCTGGGAGTTGAAGTCCACCTATCTTAAAGTTGCAAAGTTGGACGCCCCCCGTTCCCTAAATGGACAATCCTGTAATATGAATTTTTTTCTGAATTATGGGGGCACAATTGATGATCTTTGGAATTGTTGGAGCCCCTGTGGCACGAGTTCAATTCCTTCCCCTGAATTTCTAGAAACATGGGTTGAGGAGTTCGCAGGGGTTTTTTCCTGCTTTGACTAGCCCCTCTGATGCAAAGGAGGCAGCCTGGATCCTCTCTGCCCACCCGCTGTTTGAGGAAAAGACAAACCCCCGAGGAGAGCAAGACAAAGCTTACTGAACCTGTGGAACTAACTGCCACAAGGAAAGTATCTTGCCAACTTTAAAAATGATTTAAACGGCGATGCTTTCATGGAAGAACGAGGTTAGCCAGGCCCAGCGCTGGTTAGAAAAAGAAAATATATTTAGGGTTCGTTCCGGCTAAGCATCATGGGAAACAAGTCGAGCCTCCTTGTTCCGCAGCAGTCTACCTCTGAAGAGCAAACAGCTGGGACCAAACAGAAAAGCCTTCAATTTCCACATGGTATCCTCGAAGGTATCAAGCTCTCCAGATTTGGGGTGCAGCAGTGGCTGCCGTGTTCCTGGGAAGAAAAGTTGCGCCCTGCGGAATGTACCATACTGTAGATAGCCAAACCCTTTTAATTTATATAAATATCTATAAATATGTATGTGTATGTATGTATATATATATATGACAAGCTTCCCGAGACTTGTAAATATTTTTTTTTTTATGGTTATTATGATTTTGCCAAGTGCCTCCTTGCCGTCTCCACATTAAACGCAAACTGCTTCCAAGCTTCTGGTGGTGTTGCTCCTTTTAGTGCCAAGTGGGGTGCCAGCTTGGAGGAGGGGGGGCTGAGGAGGGGCAGGTCCATCTGCCAACGGGCCCAAGGGAGTTGCAAAAATTCTTTTGAGCTCCTTGCAGAAGGTTTTGTGGCTACGTTTCACCTGCAGCTTGCTCTGCTCTGTTCCCACCGGCCCTGAAATTGGCAAGGAAACAAGTGTAGTCCTGAAAAAGCCAGAGTTTGTGTGTGTGTGTGTGTGTGTGTGTGTGTGTGTGTGTACGCCTTCCCTATCCAGCAGCCTTACGCTGAAGATTTCATCAGGCCACAGAAAGGAGAACTGCTGGGCATGGAGAGCTTACTTATGGCTCATCTGGCACCAGCAAATGGCATTTTCCCGGTAAACAAAACCAGAAGGTGTGAGGGAGAGCAGATGGAAAAGTGGGGGGGGGGGGTTGTGGGAAATTCAAGGAGTAGGTCCCCCCCAAATCCCAACCTGTGCACCACTGCTGCCAACGTCTGGGGGAGGAGGATGTGATCCTTGGAGGATGAGCACTTTGTTCCCAGGATCAGCTCATTCTGCTGGGAAAGGTGGATTTTGAGAGTGGAGGGAGAGGTGGAGGGCAGGACTACACCCGCCCCACACCCCCCAATGCCCATCCCCTATCTGGGCCAGGAGAGTCTGGTCTTTCCTTGATTCTCCCGCTCGGGTAAAGAGGTCCTTCCTGAAGGCTCCCTGAGACGGTGATTCGGCAAATCTTTTAAGTGCAAGGATCTTTAGAGTAGAGTAGAGTAGAATAGAGTAGAGTAGTAGAATAGAGTAGTAGTATAAAGTAGAATAGAGTAGAATGTAGTAGAGTAATAGAGTAGAAGAGCAGTAGAGGAGTAAGAGTAGAGGAGTAGAACAGAAAAGAACAGAACAGAATAGACTAGGACTTGGAAGGGTCCTTTTGGTCATCTAGTCCAACCCTCTGCTCGAGTTCTTCGAAGTTCCCCAGGCTGAAAACCCCTGGCCTACAGCCTTCAGGGCCAACCCTCCCCAAATCTCCCTTTTAAGATGGGGACTCCGACCCCACGGGCATCGGCTCCGGACTGGCTCTGCCTGCCAACTCCCTCCCCCGCCAGGAGACGGGGAGTTCTAGTCCCACCTTAGCTGGTGTGAAAGCCTGCTGGGTTGTTGTGGTGGGGAAAAGAGGAGGAGGAAGGGGGGGCTAGATAGGTTCGTTGCCTCGAGTTGTTTATAAAAATAATAAAGGTGGGATTAAAAACAACAACATCTAAAAATAAAGCCGGCTGAAGGCCTCCCACCTGGCTTAGGGGAGGCAGGTAAAGCCCAGGGCAGGAGGTTTCCGAGGCTTCTTCGGGCATCAGGGCACCCGGCTCCCAGGTGTGTCTTCAGAAGACCAGGTGGAAGCCGAACCATCCAGGACTAAACAGATGTTGGGGCTACAGGTGCTTATAGTCCTCCAGTTACAACCACAATCGAGGCCAAAATTTATGTTGCTAACTGAGACATTGTTTAAGTGAGTTTTGCCCCGTTTTACGACCTTTCTTGTCAGTTGTTAAGTGAATCATTGCGTTTGTTAAGCTAGTGACCCGGTTGTTAAGTGAATCGCCGCCTTCTCCCTGGGACACTGCAACCGTCCTAAATAGGAGTCTGTTGCCAAGCATTGGAATTTTGATCTCGGCGATGTTGCAAGGGTCGTAACTCTGGAAAGCGGTCATAAGTGATGTTTTTTGGTGCTGTCATAACTTTGAACGGTCATTAAGCGAACTGTTGTACGTCAAGGACTAGCTGCAGTTTTATGACAGGCGGCTCAGCTCGGGATAGACGGAAGAGAGGTGGGGGGAGGAATCAGCCATCTCTGCCCCCCTCGCCCCCCCCCTCCCCCGGCATCTGCAGGGAAAGGAGGGCAAGGCCGGCTGGCTGGCTGGCTGTCCTGGGTGTGAGGGAGCAAAGATGGCATGGCTGGCACAGCAGGGGGAGCACGGAGGGAGGGGGAGAAGCCACAAGGGTGGTGGGTCTACGGCCGGGAAAGAGGGAGGGTGGGGTGGAGGGTCCTTGGCTGAGCCCGGGGTCAGGGCTGCCCGGCTGCTGCTGTTGCCGTCAGCAGCATTGGTTGATCTTGTTCAAGAGCCTCTCCTTGAGGTTCTGCTTCCGGGGGGTCTTGAGGGCCACCGTGGTCTTGTCCTCCTGGGACTTGAGCTTGGCGTAGTAGTCGGAGAACTTGTTATAGAGGATGGAGATGGGCATCCCGTTGAGGATGATGCCGAAGGCGATGCAGCCGAAGGCCACCATCCTGCCCAGGAAGGTGTCCGGCACCGTGTCCCCGTAGCCCACGGTGGAGAGGCTCACCTGGAGGAGGAGGAGGAGGAGAAAAGAAGAAGAGCCAGAGGTTCTCCTCAGCTGAAGCAAACTCACTTGCGACATGGAGCCAACTCCATCTCCAACAAGACATCTCAGCCCCAAAGAGGACGAGGGGCCAAACCATAGATGAACAAGTGTGGGAAGACTAGGGGAGACACCGTAACAGCCTTCCAATATTTGAGGGGCTGCCCCAAAGAGGAGGGGCTCCACCTATTCGCCAAAGCCCCTGAAGGCAGGACAAGAAGCAACGGGTGGAAACCGATAGAATTAAGGAGAAACTTCCGGAGTCAGAACAATTAATCGATGGAAGAGAAGTTGCCTCCAGAAGTTGTGGGAGCTTCATCACTGGAGGCTTTCAAGAAGAGATTGGACAGCCACTTGTCTGAAATGGGAGGAGGCTGGACTAGAAGACCTCCAAGGTCCCTTCCAGCTCTGCTATTTATTATTAGCTGACCATGGGGGGTGGGGGGAGAGGGTGTGTGTGTGTGTGTGTGTGTGTAAGGGTTGACTTACGGTTGCCCACCACCAGGCGTCAGGGATGCTGGTGAAGTTGGTGTTCGGGACGTCGTGCTCGACGGAGTGCATGAGGGCGGAGAAGGTGAAGATGCCCATGGCGATGAAGAGGAGCAGGCAGCAGACCGGCTGGAAGCACTGCCGAACAGTGAAGCCGAAGGCCCTCAGCCCCGTGGAGTGCCGGGCCAGCTTGAGGATACGGAAGATCCGCATCAGCTTGATGAGCTTCAGGACTTTGCCCAGCTTCCCTACGTTGCGCATCTGGTGCATCTCCTCGTTGTCTTCGGAGTCCTCCTCGTACAGGTACTCAAAGACGATCTGGGTGTAGAAGGGCAGGATGGACACCAGGTCGATGGCGCTGAAGGCCGCCCGGAAGAACTTCTGCAGGCTGGAGGTGGAGACCAGCCGCATGAGGTACTCCAGGGTGAAGAAGATGGCGCAGGCCGTCTCCAAGTGCTCCATGAACTGCTTGGTGGTCTTGCCCTGCATCTCCTTCACCGTGCTGAGGCTCATCCCCACCACTGAGAACAGGACGCACAAACTGGACAAGACGGCCATGATTTTAGCCAGGGTGGAGGAGTAAGGGTTCTCGATCAGGTTCCAGATGGCCTTCCGGAACTGGCCCAGGAACTTCCCCTCAAAGTGCTCCTCCTTCTCGACCGACTCCAGTTCGGCCTCCAGCATCCGCTGGATCTTCAGGTACTCCACCATCTCGTCGTGCTGCTCCTCAAAGAGGATCCGGCAGCACCGCTGGGTGTACTTCATGTGGATCCCCCAGTACTCGATCTCCTCCAGGAAGTTGGCCGAGCAGAACTCAGTCAGGATGCACATGACGCCGCTGCGGTAGAACTGGAAGACGTAGCGGAAGACCAGAGGGTCTCGGTCGAAGAAGTACTCGTTCTTCAGCACCGAGTAGTCGTCGCAGAGCTCCAGCTTCTTCACGGGATCCGTGCAGATGGCCAGTTGCCCGATCCTGGTGAGGGGGTACTTGGCCACCACTCGGACGGCGATGTAGAAGTGCTGGCCTCCCACGTTGAGGGTCAAGAAACACGGATCCCACGGGTGGGATAGTTCATTGCCGCTGTCCTGGGCCCAGTCGGCCAAATTGTCCATGGAGCTCCACCGCTTGACCAGCTTCTCCTGAGAGAAGGGGATGAAGAGGTCCATGTTGTGGGGGGTCCGGCAGCACTTCTGACAGACCCCGAACTTCATGTTGGCTGAGAGGCTGGCCCTCCTTTGCACGGTCGGCCTCATGGTGGCGGCTGAGGGCTCCTCTCGCAGCCACCATCCGCGGCCGACGCCTTGAGGGGAACTGCGGTTGTGTTAACTGCCGAGGACCATCTGGGTTGCTCTTAGCAGCTCCCTTGGAGCTCATGTGCCACCAGCCAGCTGAGCCCCGCAAAGCCACTGAATCCCAGTTGAGGGACTGGATGGAACTGGAAGTAGTGCTTCTGAGCTTCTTACAGCATTAATCAGATTATGTTCTTAAAATATCAACCTAAGAAGCTCATCTGGGCGGTTGGGTTGGGCCAGCCTGATCTCAAATGAGTGTTTAAGGTGTTTCAAGACAGAGGGGTAAGCAACCTTGTCCATGTTATGACCTATGTGTGTTCACATGTGGGAATCATGCTGGCTTGGGAATTCTGGGAGTTGAAGTCCACAGGCCGTAATGTTGACATGCCCATCCCTGCTTTAGATGCTCAAATAAGGCGGCACTTTTGCCTGGGCTCACAAGCTGGGTGGGTCCTTCGGGGGTGGGTGGGTGGGGCTAGCAGGATATCCCACGGCTGCAGACCCTCGGGCTTTCAAAGAAGCCCCAGAGACCAGCAGCGTTTCTGCTTGGGGTCCTTCTCAAGGCCGGTGTAAGGGTGAGCTATTGGACCAGGGGGGAAAGGAAGGCTGGGACTAAAGATGGAGAGAGGAGGGGTCTAAAGAAAAGGGTGGGGAGGGGGGCACTTTAATGAGTGGACAGGGATTCCAGGAGAACAAAAGAAGCCAGGCCCCAATAAAGGTTGGGAAATGATTTTTAATGTTTCCGCTCAAGACAGGGGGTCGACCCCAGGCTGGACAAGACATGGAAAAAAAAATTGGGGGGGGGGGGGCTTTCCTGCCCTAAAATAGCTTATATTCTGACCCACCACCCAATCTGAGGAAGCGTCACTCTCCACAACCAGGCAGTGTTCAAGGTGCAGCTGGCAACGCAACAGGAAAAACCCGGGAGCAGCCAAAACCAACTTTTCCCCCTATGGGAGATCCGTCAGCCTTCCCAGATCTCCAGCAGTTGAGACGAACAGAATGAGCAGAGCCGGAAGGGACCCTGGAGGTCCTCCAGCAGGAACCCCTCCCTACCCCACTTCAGACAGGGGGCTGTCCAGTCACTGCTTGGAAACCTCCCGAGACGGAGCAGCCACGTCCTGGAGAGCTCTTGTGCAACGCAGCTGGAGGCACCGGACGGGGAAGCACCAACGGGAGAAAGTAACCACCGCAGCACCCCCAGAAAGGAAGCTGGGATCCCACCGCTTCCACCTGTGGAAGAATCCCAGTCAGGGTCCGGTCTGAGGGGCGCGAAGGCCACCTTGCTTGGAGATGCTCCTCAGAGCCTGGGCTGAAGGGCTTCTGCCAGCATGGAAGGAGAGGCCCAAGCAGGCAGCGAGAGAGACCCGGATATATTTTAAATATTAAACCTATTTTAATTTCCCCCCATAGGAGGTGGACTTCTGTCGACGGCCTGCAGGCTGTGTGGCTTCCAAGTCTCAGTTCCTGCAAGGAGTCCCAGCAGGGCTGCCAGCTTCTCCGATCCAAGGGTTTTGCCCGAGGGAGCAAGGAGCAACTTCCTGCAAGAAAGGAACAGGAGAAGAGACCTTAGGCTCCCGGAAGGCCTTTCCCTTTTCTGGCTGGAAAGAACATCAGAGGGAGAATGGAGATGGCAGAGTGGGGAGGCCGGGTGTGCATCCCCAGGGGGCCCTTTCTTGCTTTTTTTCCTTGAAAAGTTTCCCTTCCCATCCAAGAGGCCCCAAAGGTGCTTCTGCAAGAGGCAACAGGACTCCCTTTGGTTTCCCTTGAAGACGTTTCTCTTCTCACCCAGGAAGCTTCTTCAGCTCTGAACAATCGGTGGAAGAGTCATGTCATGTGAGTCAAAGCGGAAGAAGCTTCTTGGACGAGAAGAGAAACGTCTTCAAGGAAATAAGTCCAGCTGCCTCTGGAAAGAAAAGCACTTTTGTGGAAAACCGTGACCGGATGACGGAGAAGCTCCAGAGACTTTGGGACAATCATGGCTTAGATGATTTGAGGATCACCATAAACATCTCTCCTCCAGGAAGCTTCTTGAGTTTCAGAACTGGAGAAGCTTCTTGGAGAAGCGAAATGTTAGACCTGCAATGACGGAGGACCTCCCTGGATGCCCCAAAAGGAGACTATGGGGAGGGAAGCCGTAGTTTTCCCCTCCGCCCTACAAAGGGACAGAGCGAAACTCAGCAAACCCCCTTTCTGGAATGCCACCCTCGAAACAGCTGGGCTGAAGCAGTCTAGGGCAGGGCTCTCCAACCTTGGCAACTTTAAGGCTTGTGGACTTCAACTCCCAGAATTCCTCAGCCAGCAAAGCTTAAAGTCTTAAAGTTGCCAAGGTTGGAGCCCCCTGGTCTAGCGCAGAACTGGAACACTGCCAAGTTCCCCCAATGCCCATCTCAAGAAAACCCGGTTTTTAACGTTACTGTCTGTTTGTGGCACCTGACTGGGAGATCCCGAGGGGCCAGCTAAACATATGTTAAGTAACGGCATAGAAAAGTTATTTAACCCCAAATAATGCAAGCTTTGCAATTTACACTGGGGTGGGGGTGGGGGAGGCAGGTACAGAAGACGGAGAGAGAATCGGGGTCTCCGAGGGGTCCCTGTGCTGAAGCTTCCCAGGGACAGAAGCCCAGCTAAGTCCATCAAATCAGATTTGGGGCTTACCTGGCCAGCCGGCCGGCCAATCTCAAGGCTGCTCGACTAGGATGAGCTGCTTAAAGGCTGCTTTGTGGGGAAGCCGGGCAAGGAGGGGCTTGGCTTTTCTAGAGACCCACAGGGTGATGGCTGCTGCGGCCACGATGGTGATCAGGAGTGCTAGAAGAAAGGCAGAGAGCAGAGAGAGGGAGGGGAATGTCAGAATCCGGCCTCCTTCCTGGATTAGCCGAGGGAGAGAGATGCCCACCAACGTTAATCATTTTCATGGAGACCCCCAAAGGCAGGAATTTCCATGGTATTCCAGCACTTGAACGAGCCAAAAACGGCTTTTGCCGTGCTGTGTTTGATGCCACATTGATGGAAATCGATCGGGTAATCCTCGACCGAACAAACATTTGTTTAGTGACCGTTCAAAGTTACAACGGCACTGAAAAAAGCATCGTTTTTCAGGCTTATGACCGTTGCAATATCCCCGTGGTCACATGATCAAAATTCAGAAGCCTGGCAACAGACTCGTATTTATGACGGTGGCACTGTCCCAAGGTTACGTGACCCTGCTTTGCGACCTTCAGATGAGCGAAGTCAACGTTACTAATTGAACAATTCACTTAACAAAGGTGGCAAGGAAGGTTGAAAAATGGGGCAAACCCCACCTCCTAAATTGTCTTGCCTAGCAATGGCAATTTTGGGCTCAACTCTGGTTGTAAGTCAAGGATTATTTATTTTATCAAATTTATATACCTGTACCCATGGATTTCGGGAGGCTGTTTCAGCATTGGAAACCAGAACAGTGGAACTGGCTGATTTCCCTGCTAATCCCCCCCAATTCTGTTGGGGGAGATGGAGATGGCTTGGCCAGTCTTAACTCACCGACAATGGCAGTGATCGTCAAAGGCTCCAAGGCCGGAGTTTCTGGGGGAGCACGGCTGCCTGTGAAAGGGGAAGAAAAGAGAGAGGTCAATATAATACACGTGGGGGAAAAAATAAATGAAAACGGAATTTTATTCCGTAGGATGGGGTTAAGGATGAATTGTTGAAAAAGCTGGAGAGACATAGAGAGGCACAGAGATGCATTTAAGTGTGTTGAATTCATGACTTCTGTGGATAAAATAGAATTAGATTTCTTTTTTATTGGCCAAATGTGATTGGACACACAAGGAATTTGTCTTGGTGCATACACTCTCAGTGTACATAAAACATTTGCACCCTATGACTATCATTAAGTGTTGTACCTTATGATTCTTGATGAATGTATCTTTTATTTTATGTACACTGAGAGCGTATGCACCAAGACAAATTCCTCATGTGTCCAATCACACTTGGCCAATAAAAAAATTTCTAATTCTAAACAAAAAGATACATTTGTCAAGGATCATAAGGCACAATTTCTTTTTTTCTTCTTTCTTTCCTTTTTTCTCATTCCTTCCTTTCTTTTTATCATCTATCTATCTATCTATCTATCTATCTATCTATCTATCTATCTATCTATCTATCTATCATCTATCTATCATCTCTGTATCTGTCTTTCTATATATCTCTACCTATCCTCTCTGTCTCCATCTATCCATCATCTCTATATCATCTGGGTGCCTGTCTGACTTACCTTACCTACCTTACCTTACCTACCTATCTTCTCGATAAAACTCTTATTTCTATAGCCATTAACTGGGCCAAACAGTGAAGCACTGGGTATCTCAACTTACTGAAGAAATAATTAGCTCTTTGAAAGAAATAGACAGAAGCAGCTTTGCAAAGCAATTTGGAAAGAACGGCAGGGCAGTAGAGAGGGGCTGAAACACGGAGAAATCAAGACACGATAAAACTCAAAGTCTTTTGAGGAGGAGAGAGTCCCAGCGGAAAACATAACGCAGGAAACAAAACAAACCAGAGCATCAGGATGCAGAAACACAAAATAAAAAACCCAAGCTTGCTTCACTGAGGTATCTCAGAAAACAGACATCCTGGGAGGAACTCCAGTTGCAAGCAGTTATTTATGGGTTGGGAATGTTTAGAGGAGTTGGACCAGCCCAGGACGGTTGTCCAAACCGGAATGGTTACGCAACTTGGGGAGGCTGATAAATAGCCAGACCCTCCAAGGGAAGCCCCTCCCCTCTGGATTCTTTGTCTCAGGCAGACAGGACAGGAGCTGCCTCCCTGGACGATCCTGGCGTGCCCCACCGGTGGATTATGGGGACTGGCTACCTGTGGGGTTACCCAGATTTGGGGATGCAACCTTTAGATCAGGGGTGCCTAATCTTGGCAGAACTGGGAGTAGCGGTCCACAGGTCTTAAAGGGGCCAAGGTTGGATACCCCTGCTTTAGATACTGGTTCTGATTCTTTCGGAACATTTTAGCCAGGAGACCCGTGTCTGAGAAGGCAGCCAGTGTATTTTAAGCATCTCAATGCAAGGCAGAGAGATGGATTAAGTCTAGGGTGGGAAAAACCTCCAAAGGCATTTAATAGCATTTAATTTAATTAGGATTTAATTTAATTTTCTGACACTTATGAAAAGGCAGAACTTCCTTGAGCTGCAGCTTGTTTTTAAATAATAATTTAAAAAAAGGAGTCAGAAGAGGTGCTATCAGACTTCTCCTGATTTCATTTATTCCTTTCTTAAATTCATTTGCTGCCCATCTCGTAACGAAATGATTTTTAAACATCTCGAGGTGTCCTGAAAGTATTCTGATACCTTTTAGCTAAAGGCAGCGTTTGGGAACACATGGATCAGGGCAGGTTTAAAGGTGCACATCAGCAAACATGTGAGGCCGAAGCAAAACATGCTTGCCCGTTTGAACATACGTGGGACAAGCGGCATTTGGCACAGCAAGGGGGGGTAGGAAAGAAGCCCAAGAAATGAAAGGGAAATGCTGCCAAGTCCAATTTACACCCACACCAAGCTCAATAGATGACAGACGTGGATTAAGAGTTAAAGGCATTAAGATTAGAGAGATACTGAATTAAACTTCCCAATTAATTAAAAGCAGCAGAAGACAACAGAAGTCATCCCAAGGAAAGGGGGGAGGGGGAGAGCCAGGGTCAGAACGTAAGGGGAGTGGGATGCAGTGATTGACGCCTCTGGCTCAGAGTGACAAACTCCCCAATGTGGATCGCTTGGGTGGCTCTGGCCCAGGCAGAACCCCTGTGCAGAAGCTGAAAATTCAGGACCCTCCCCCCCACGCCCCCCAGCAAAACACAGCAAGCTGTAGGTCTGAGCGATTAAATTTAATTGTATCCCCCTCCTAGCATTCTCAAAATCAACCCTATGCAAAAGATAACAGATTTACAGAAGGGAAGAACTGATCCCAAATCAGCACTGAGAAGACGAGAATGAACAGAACTCAGATGCCCAAATGCTGTTTTTCTTTATTTCAGCAATAAAACTGGAGGCAAGGTGGGCACACATCATTTTTTTGTGCTGTTAACTGTTAAAAAAAAAGGGATTTGGTAACCTCTGCAAACTCCCCCACAGCACCTTGAAATCTCAGAGTAATTCTAAATCTACCTTACGCTCACTGTGCCATAACCTGCTTGCAGCCGGGTTCTTGTCCAGCTTCCTCCAGGAAATGCTGGAGACGGCATTGTGCCCTTCCATGTGCCAAAGACACAGCTTTGCCCATCTCAAAGTTGAAAAGGGGAAAACCACCGCAGAGGGTGGGATTCTCACAGGACCTTCTAAACTTCCTTAATCTCTCTAAATGAAGCACAGGGTGGAAATATATGCAGGAACCACAAGGGAATCGACAGAGTCCCATCCTGCTAATTTTTTTCTGGTTAAAAATAATGCAGAATGCAGAAAAAAAAGAGCAAAAAATATTGGCAGGAGTTGCACCCAAGCCCCCCTCGTTCCCAGCCAGCTATACAAGGTATATTTCTAATCCACAGACTACTTTGCCCCAGTGGATTGGGAATTATAAGCAGCATATAATCACAAGCGGCGCATAGCGTAATACAAAATATAACTGAACAGCAAGCAAAGTGCAGCTTTAGCGAGCAGACATCACGAGGGCAAAGGGAGCTCTTTCCGGATTGCCTACAAAACGAAGTTGCAATTCAAAGAAAGACCGGCCAGCAGAAGCGCCGTTTGGAACCCCAAAATCGGACCACAGCTCAGCCCACCTTTTGGGGTTATTTGTGGGGTCCTTGGAGTCTCTGGCAAATCCGTGCCGCAATTCTCTTCGTCGGTTCTGTCTTCACAGTCCGGATGGCCATCGCACTTGAAAGACAGGGGGAAGCACTCAGCCCCCGGGTGGCATCGGAACTCGTCGCTTTCGCAGTCGTCCTCCTCGGTCAGGCCCACCAGGGACGCACAAAGGGATCCGGCCTCGTCTGAACCATCTGGGCAATCCTGGTGCCGGTCGCAAAACCGCTCAAAGGGCAGGCAGGGCCCACTGCTGTTGCCGCACCGACAGGTGTGATTCCTGCAGATGCTTCTTGGCTGCTGGCACCCGTTTGTGTCGTCTTGGCAGCCGGGCTGCCTCTCTTGGTCTAGGCACAGCGGCACCTGGCCCCCTTCTTGGCACTGGAAGCTCTCAAGAGGGCAGGAGGAGGAGGAGGAGAATCCTGCAGGTGGAAAGCAAGAGAAAAAACGGGGTGTGGAGGAGGCTGATCAGATGTTGAAAGAAAGGCAAAGGTGTCGAAAAAATGGAAATGCGAGAATAAAAAGGAATGGATAGAGAAAATTCACTTATATTTTTTACTTTTTTTTCTTACTGCAGGTCTTTCAGCCCAGTGACTTGCTCTTTACAGAATAAGAGAGTTGGAAGGGACCATGGAGGTCTTCTAGTCCAGCCCCCTGCTCAAACGAACGGTGAAGCCTGCATAACTGCCCTGCTTTGGCAGAAACACACCATGAGTTCCTTAAGAAAAGCAGCTCCTGAGGCTCTGACCTTGGATCCTTACTGAGGAAGTAATCATTAACTAACCACTATTTATTTTTCGGGGGTGAAATAAAACAATGTTTTGTGGACCAATCCAAATCACGGTCAGAGAGAGTGACTCTACAAGAGGTCGTAGCGCCATATTTATTTAGAAAACCTCTATGGCTGTCTTCTGGGCATGGTGATCCTGGGCAGCTCACAAGCACAAGTCTTCCTACTTTGCTAATGAGGGTTTTTCCTAAAATAAAGTCTTCCCTTAGATCCCCTGGAAACATCAGTGGCACACCTGGAGATCTTCCTGGGGAAGGATCCACCGGCTCGGTTGCTAAGAGTCAAGAGAAACTTGATGGCAATCAGTTGATCACTGCAAAACCCCAATTCCTCTGAGAAGCCCCTCAGGCTGGGAAAGGTGGAAGGGAGCAGCTTCAGTGGGGAAGGGGCCAGCCCCCCCTTTGGAGACAAACTTTTTGGGAGGGGGGGCACACAATCAATGCTTGCAAAGCTTTTGCTGCTCTATTTTAATCTCTAATTAGGTTCAGGTGCTAATTATCTTGCCGTGGCTTAATTGGTCCCCACTGATGCTCTGGGGAGGGAAAAGCCTCCTGGGTGGGGCCTAAGCAAGGGGGAGGGGCAGCCCCAGCTCCCTTTGGCCAATCAGGGGGCCTATAAACCAAGGCGCAAAGGAGACCCCCACCCCCCATCCAGGCCAAGAGTCCATCCTCATCTGCAGAAGGAAATGCAGAAGTATTACATTTTACAGAATAACCGAGCTGGAAGGGACCTTGGAGGTCATCTACTCCAACCCATTGCTCAACAGTCCCCTAGACCATGTCTGAAATGCAAAGGATCCAAGGGGGGAGGGGGGCGCAGGAGGAATCCTGGGCCTCCATAGGGAAGGCCAGGCTGAGAGGGGAAGGCCTTGGCTGTGGCTTTTGGGTCTGGGAGTCCAACCTTCCTGAGAGAGGATGAAGGCACTGAAATAAACCAATGAAAGGAGCGTGAGGAGCCAAACCAAGGAATCCTGCGTGAGAAGAGGGCATAACCAGGGTCAGGCCAGGAGCGAGACGGGCAAATATTGCACAAGTGCACCTGCAAAGGGAAGCCGGGGTTGGGGGGGAGGTAATCCTACATCCCCCCCACCCCCCCATATTGCATTTCATTTATGCCTTTCAGGCTGCTGCAAACAGCTTGACTCCAAGATTTTGGGGGTCTTTAACTCGAGGAAGGCTCGCCTTTCCCCCTTGGGCAGGGAGGCCCGGTCGCCTTGGCAACGGCCTCACCTCTGACCTTGGAAAAGGACGGGAGGGGGGCGCGCGAGGGGACATCGACGCACGTGCGGCCCGGGGGGCGTGGAAAGCGAGCCCAGAGGAGGTGTGTCTGGGCGGGAGGACAGAACAGCCAATGGCCAGCTGCTGGGCGGGGCCTGGCGTGGCGTTCGACCAATCGGCGGCCGCGGGACGTGTTTGGGCACATGAATGAGCCCGTCGTATGGAGAGGGTCCTCGCCTCTCCTCCCACCCTCCCTCCTCCTCCTCCTCCTCCTTCCCGCCCTCCGCTCACCGGCCTCCCAATTCAGCAGCAAGAGGAGAAAAAGGCGCGTCATGGCTCCGCGGCCGCCGCCTGCCAGACTGAACGCCCGGCAAGCATGAAACCCGCCGAAGATGGACCGCGCCTGCGCAAAGGCAAAGAAAATGCTGGGGGAGGAGCCACGCCTCCGAGTCGCACATGCGCAGGAATAGAAGCCTCGGCTCGGCCGGAGGAAGTGGGGGGGGGGGACGAAGCGGGCAGCCGGCCGGAAGGCGCATGCGTAGTCTCCCGGGGAAAAGATCCGCGGCACGTGCGGAGTGGTGGTGGTGGTGGGGCGCCTGGAAACCAGGTGGGGGAAGGGGACTTCTGCTGCTGCCCCCATCCCTCGGATCAGCCGATTCCAAAGACTCGCTGGGGTTTGGGTGGGGAAGAGCAAGGAAGAGCCTCCCTGTTCAGGAGCAGTCTACCGACTCGGCCGCTCCTCTGGAGGGAGATTTAACCTGATCGATTTGGGGGGGGGGGGGTGGGTCAGAAATTGGGCCGCTTGCTCTGGTCAATCCCAGCCCTGCAGTCGACTGGTCCGAAGCCCCTCTGAGGAAGGGCCCTCGCCCCCATAGTTTGGTGCATCATCTGAATGCTTTGGAGAAAGACATTTTGGGAGAATCTGTGTGTTTCTGTATCATCTATTAACTATGATCCATCCATCATCTCTATTAAATAAACTATGATCTATCATCAACCTTATCTATCTCTTATCATTTATCTATATCCTCCCTCCCTCCCTCCCTATCTATCCATTATCTATCTATATCTAATCATACATATCCATCTCTCTATCATGTCTATCATCCACCCATCCATATACCTATCAATCTCTCTCTGTCTCCCTACATACCTATCTATACATTATCTATTACCTACCTACCTACCTTGTATCTCTCTCT
Organism: Masticophis lateralis; assembly: GCA_030761175.1. Classification (NCBI taxonomy): domain Eukaryota; kingdom Metazoa; phylum Chordata; class Lepidosauria; order Squamata; family Colubridae; genus Masticophis; species Masticophis lateralis. The sequence continues at coordinate 352,849,791 of JAUDYJ010000001.1, read as the reverse complement.
CGTCTTGAAAGTTGTACAGGTAATCCTCAATTTACAACAGTTCATTTAGTGACCGTTCACTGCAGCGTGACTCGTAGCTGTTTTTCCCAGCCGTTGCAGCATCCCCAGGGTCACGTGATCAGAATTCAGACGCCTGGCAATTGGTTCATATTTATGGCGGTCGCTGTGTCCTGCGTGGATGGGGGTTGTCACGTGAGCCCCCTTTGAGACCTTCTGACAAGCCAGGCCAATTGGGAAAGCCAGATTCACTTAACCGGGTGAGTAACTTAACCAGTGCAGTGATTCACTTAACAGTTGTTGCAAGAAAGGTTGTAAGATGGAGCATAGCTCACTTAAGAAAGGTCTCACTTAGCAACATAGATTCTGGGGTCAATTGTGCTCCTAAGCCGAGGACTCCCTGTAACCTGTTTCGATTCTGTTTTGAATTTATGCTTGTATTTACATGACTGGTGATGCTGTCTCCCAGCCAGAGTCAGGTAGAAATTTAATAAAGAAATGCACTCTTAGCCAACATCTTGTGCCTTCCTTTATTCTGGCTGTATATCTGAGTTAACAATTCCAACAGCTGTTCCTCAAATTCTATTCTCCCAGCCCAACAAGCCCCTTAAAATCACGTACAACTTACAGTGACATTATGGATGGCATTTATTGACTTGGCCCAGGAGGAGGAAAAAGTCCTTCTGTGTTGCTGCTCGGCCTCCTGGCCAGTGCCGAGGCCGGATCGGCTGCTTGGGGGCAGTTTCACAAATAGGGCTCGTCCTTGGACAGTTCCCACTTCCGAGGGGGGATGCCAGGGGTCACAGGCAGCTTCTCTGTCCTTGTGACGGAAGGGTCCGAGCTGTGGGTCAGAAACGGGAGAGTTAAGAGGCTGTATGGACGCCTTCCCCAAGCTGGAGACGTCCCCAGGCTATTAAAAAGAGCCAGTTCGGTCTAGAGGTTAAGGCACCAGGCGAGAAAGCAGGTGAGTTCTAGTCCCGCCATAGGAATGAAAGCTGGCTGTGTGATGTGGCCAGTCACCAGGTGAGAATGAGTTCTAGTTCTGCCTTAGGCATGAAAGCCATCTGGGTGATTTTGGGTCAATCTCCAGGAGTTCTAGTCCCATTTTAGACATGAAAGGCTAATCAGAATCACCTTGTAGAGGAGATGGGCAGCGTCGAAATTTAATAAATTTAATAAAATAAATAAGAGTGGTTGGGCCAGTTCTTCTTCCTCAGTCCAGCCTACCTCACCTGGCGGTTGTGGGGAAAACAGGAAAAGGAAGGCGTATGAGGGTTAGGGTTAAAGGTGGCATATGAAACAAAGTATAAGCCAGGTTGCCTGCTTAAGAGGAAGCCTCCCGTTCACATCTCCGAGAGAGGGATCTCTTCCCCTCACCTTCCCCGTCTCCCAGGAGCTCAGCAGGCCGAGAAAAAGGCAGGGAAGGCACATTGTAGACCCCCTCAGTTAAAGACTTCTTTGTCCAAGTTGCCCTGGGGAACATTTCCCCTCCTCCTGGAGGTGAGGCAGCCCCCCCTTCCCCACTCCTGGTCTCCTGTAAAGGTGCAAAAGCCTTCCCTTCACCTTTCAACTAATTTTTAACAGTGCTCTTAATCATCCTCGCCTCTTCTTCTTCTTAAATTTTAACTTTTATACATCTCATTATGTAGTAATCATTTTATGGCACACCATAAGGGAGAAGGGCGGTTTCTAACTGTGATAAATTAAATACATAAAAGGCCTCCAAAGGGCTTCCTATGCAAGAAACCTTGCCGGGAGGAGAGGAAGCCAGACCTTTTCCAGCTGGACTCTTTCAAGGCCTCCTTGGGAGGAGAGAAAACTTCACAGCTTTTGGGAGCCAAGCCAGAGAAAATCAGGGGTGGGGAAAGGCCTTTAAACCCCCCCCCCCCCAAGGCCGTTCCTATTGCAAGAGGTGTCAGCTTTTAGCATCCTTTTTGAAAACGTCAAAATAGCCCAAGAGCTTTGGAGGTTCAGCCAGCCGGGTCATTGTTCAGAAGCCGGAAATGGCAACGACAAACAAGGATCTGTTTAGCTGGGCTCCACCTGACACTTCCCCAAGAAGGAGCTTTCTAGAAGGGAGGCTCTTTGAGGCCGTCGGATCTCCGCAGGTATCGCCGAAGGGGGCCTACCTTCCTGCTTCCGCTCTGGGGGCCAACTTCTTCTGAGCTGACATGAGGACAATGGGCGGAAAGGCCTCCCTGCGCCCGTCTCTGGTGCAGTAGTAGTTGTCGGCTAGCTTGTGGCTGGGTCCCACGGGCAGGCGGGGGGGCGGCTGGGTCCTACCAAGCAGGAATCGGAAGGAGACGATCAAAGTGTGAAAAGGAAACATGGAAATTGGAGGCACTTGAAGGCATGTCCTGGTTTGACCGGGCTAGAAGCAGGAGGCCGCATCCTCTCTGCAAAGGGTGGGCCACATCCTTCTCCAGGGGTCACAAAAGGGACTTCCAAGGTGGGGAGGGGTCTTGAGATGGACTCAGACCCTGCACCCAATAAGCGCCTGGTGTTTTTGAAGCAGCCAATTAAAAGGAAAAATGAAATTTCATTTTAATGTACGCCGATGAGTGCACGTTCAAAGCGACAATAATTATTCTATTCTAACACTATCAGGCAATGCCAGCCGTCATAACTGGGCATCTGTGGAGATTCTCCAATCATGGTGGTTCCAAATATATTTTCCCAAAATCAAGAAGAGAAGCAACCTGGAACTGAGGAGGAATTCCTTGACAGGGCAGACAATTAACCAGTGGAACTACTTGCCTCCAGAAATTGTGAATGTTCCAGCCTTGGAAGTTTTTAAGAAGAGACTGGACAATCATTTTCCTGCCTAAGCAAGGGGTTGGACTAGAAGATCTCCAAGGCCCCTTCCAACTTTGTTGTTCTGTTCTGTTTAATTTTAATTTTAATTCTAATTCTAATTCTAATTCTAATCCCATCCCATCCCTACCCCTATTCAAAAGGAACTGGACTTTCTTGGGATTTTTTCCCTTGAAAACGTTTCTTCAATTCTAGCTGAAGTTCTAACTACAGTATTGAGTTAGAACAGAAGAAGCTTCTTGGGTGAGAAGCAAAACATTTTCAAAGAAAAAGAAAAAACAAACAAGGAAGTCTGGTTGCCCTTTGGGACAATGGAAGCTGGGACTGTCTCCAGCCAAACTGATCAATACCCTTGAGCCGAGTGGATACAGAACTGCATCCAAAGCATTCAGAGGTCTTCCGAGTGGATTCCTCTTGGCTGGACTGTCCCTGATGGCCTTCCTGAAGACTGGGCTTTGCCCCCTGGCCTGGGGGTTCAGAGTTGTGGAGCCCATAAAATGGTTGTACAGGTAGTCCTTGACTTATGACTCTTACTCAATTCAATCAGAATAGAGCCAGAGGTGCTTTTTCAGGAGGCAACTGGATTTTCTTGTTTTTTTCACCAAAGACGTTTTCACTTCTCGTTCAAGAAGCTTCTTCAACTCTGACTGGAGGCTATGCTATGCCCTTTGGGATGAACCCCCTTCGAATGATGTAGGAGCATGAACAGATTTCCAGAAAAATTGAAGACCGCAGGAACCCTTGTAGACCAGAGACAGATGATGTCCTCGGCAGTTCCAAGAAGGCTTCACCCCCATTTGCACCACTCAGGTGACCTCGAGGACACAGGTAAACCTCCAGGCGGCCTCAACGACCCTCCAAGTCTAAAAGGATGCAAAGGACCAACTGTCTGCAAGGAGGATAAATCCTTCCATCCCCCACCATCCAGTCAGAGCCGAAGAAGCTTCTGGGACCAGAAGTGAAAAGTCTTCAAGGAAAGAACAAAGGAAGTCCTGTGGCCTCCTGAAAAAGCGCCTTTGGGACAACCCTGACCTGGATGACCAAGAATCTCCATAGACAATTACACAGGCACCCCTGTTATAAACAGATGAACAGAGTCGGAAGGGACCTCGTAGGTCATCTAGTCCAACCCCCCAAGCAGGAGACTCTACACCATTTCTGACAGATGGCAGTCCAGTCTCTTCTTGAAAGCCTCCAGTGATGAAGCTCCCACCACTTCTGAAGGCAACTTCTGTTTGATGGGTTGACTGTTCTCACTGACAGAAAATTTCTCCTAATTTCTAGGTTGAATCTCTCCTTGGTCAGTTTCCATCCATTAGTCCTTGTCTGGCCTTCAGGTGCCTTGGAAAATAGCTTGACCCCCTTCCTCCTCTCTGTGGCAGCCCCTCAAATATTGGAACACTGCTATCATGTCTCCCCTGGTCCTTCTCTAGACTAGCCATGCCCCGTTCCTGTTACCATTCTTCATGTGTTTTAGCCTCCAGTCCCCTAATCTTCCTGGTTGCTCTCCTCTGCACTTTTTCTAGAGTCTAAGGTTATCTAAGGTTCCAATTGTGTAAATGATTTTGGGCAACAGGCACCAGAACTATAAATGGTTTAAATCAGGACATTCTTTCTCCAGTAGCACCGTAACCAACCTCACACACTTAACAGAGGCTTTTAAATTCTCTGATCCGGAGCCGCTCCCTTGTGGAGACTTGAGCCACGGCTGAAATACAGAGCTTTTCCTAACATCCTGCCGAGAATTACCTTTTGGAGATCTCTGTGTAGCGCAGCTGCAGTGTAGCTTGGACGTCTCGCTGTTGAGAGAGAGAGAGAGTGAGAGAGTGAAGAACTGAATAGAATAACAGAGTTGGAAGGGACCTTGGAGGTCTTCTAGTCCAACCCTCTGCTTAGGCAGGAAACCCTATACCACTTCAGACAAATGGTTATCTAATCTCTTCTTGAAAACCTCCAGTCGTGGAGCAATGAGTGAGAGTGTGAATGAGTGAGAGAAGCTACTTATCTTAAGTGCAATATCTCAAAAGCGAAAAATCCATCCAACTATCTGCAGAGGCAGTTCTACAAAGGAATTGTAGAGTCTGTCATTTGAACCTCTTGTAACTGTCTGGTTTGGCACGGCAACCAAACAGGACAGACACAGACTTCAACGGATAGTTAGGACTGCAGAAAAAACAATTGCAACCAGCCTGCCTTCCAATAAGAATCTGTATACTGCATGGATCAGAAAGAGGGCTGAGAAAACATCTACAGACCCCCACACATCCTGGACATAAGTTTGTTTTAAATTCTCCACTCTGGATGCCGCTATAAGGGCATTGCATGCCAAAACAATGAGACACAAAGATAGTCCTCCCCCCCTGCCCCCACTCTGCTGAACACCTGATTCTCACAGCACTGTCTTAGGCCTAAGGATATTTTACCCATGTAGTAGGGCTGTACTGCTATCATCCTTCCCATCTTCTCATTGACTAGTCCCTTCTATTGGTATCTATGATTTATCACTTGTATTGTAGAAAGTCAGGACCTATCCCCCCCCGCACCCCCCCCCCCGGAAGAATGAACTATTTTGAGGAATATTAAAAAAGGCAGAATCTTATATTTCCCTAAATGAGAAACAGAGAAACATGTTTTTTTAGAGGCAGGAAGCAGCCCCCAAGTCTTTCTTAATAGCCCGGATCATACAGCAGCATTTAAGAGATAATGAGCTTATTGAAAAAGGAAGACACATATCTAGATAGCTCTATTCATAGGCAAAGCAAATACTGCAGACAGTATTCAAGACAGGATTTCAAGACAGGATATTTTGAAACTCCCTGCAGCAAAGTCAGAACAAAGGCAGAAGGGTAGGATTAGCCCTCACTCAAGATCCAACACAGGAGGAAAGCCATTAAGAGACAATAGGAATTGCCCAACATCCTTTCAGAACACAAGGCCCTTCACTGCACCATTTCAGAGCAGCCCAAACTTCAACCAAACCTGAGAGCTCAGCCAAACACCTAGGATTTGCATTCCCTTTTGCCTATAGAGCCATCTATGACCTCTGCATGACCCCATAGGAATCTAGCAACAACCAATAGAATGCATGTTCTTGCACAGGAACAGGAAGCTCAAGTGCAAAGCCCAAGAGAAGGTATAATGCCCCCTACTCTCAACTCCATGTGGTCAGCTGCCCAGAACCCATGTGGTTCTGCTTCACTAAACCTTCTTTCCAATCAGCCTCCATTGACAGCTTCCAGTGTCTTTCTCCTGGCTTGGAACTGAACCAGATGGATATTTCTTCCCACAGTATCATGATTAACGGATGTAACTATGATCTACAATCTATGGTCTACCACTTTGTTGCTTGTATGTACAGTGAGAGCTTCTGCACCGGAGACAAATTCCTTGTGTGTCCAACCACACTTGGCCAATAAAGAATATTCTATTCTATTCTATATCTGAGCCACTGCATTCCTAGAAACAGTTCAAAAACACAAAGTCTATTCAAGTGTCAGAATAAGCACAGACACCCCCTCAACTGAGCCCCATTAAATAAGAATACAGGTACTGAAAACGGCACTGAAAAAAAGTGGCTTAGGACCATTTTTCACAGTTATGACCTTTGCAGCCATCCCAAAGTCACGTGATCAACATTCAGACACTTGGCAACTGGTTCATACTTATGACGGTTGCAGGGTCCCAGAGTCACGTGATCTCCTTTTGGGGAAGCCACGTTCACTGAACAGCTGTGTGGCTAATTTATCCACTGCAGTGATTCACTTAACAACCGAGGCAAGAAAAATCGTAAAATGGGGCTCACTTGCGGTCATACGTCGAGGACTTCCTGAAGTGTGGTGTAAAGCGTGATTAATCCTCTGCCATTCAGAATAGCTCTGGACAGAGAGATGGGAGGGGCATGTAAATTTGAGAAATAATAATCCTGCTCCCAGTCCAGGAAAATCAGTAAAACCCCTAAAATTATGGCCAGGGGGTGGGAAGACCAAATAGCAGATAGAGGTGCCCTTTCTTCCTTCCTCTTCCTCTTCTTTCTCTCTCCTTATTTATTTTCCTTCCTTCCCTTTTGGAAAGAAGGAGACCCCTTCCCTTCCCCTTCCCTTCTGGAATAGACCCTTAAGGGGCATGAAGCAGCTCCTGGCACCTTCCACCCAAGCCTCCACTCCTTAGCTCTCATCCCACCATTTAGAAATGTCCTAGAACTGAAGAAGCTTCTCGGAGGAGTAGTGAAACATCTTCAAAGAAAAACCAGAAAGTCCTGATGCCTCTTGAAAAGAGAAAAAAAAGCCCCTTTTGGGACTATTTAGAAACCTTTATTTACAATTAATTGTTACAACTGGCCTTCTACACCCAAGTGCCTCAAACCTTAAGACTTCAACTCCCAGAATCCCCTAGCCAGCATGCTCCAGAGTTTGTGGAAGTGGGCAGGATGCAAATCTTGCAAATAAATATCCCAAATTTGGAACATTTTAGAGTTGAAAGGGACCCTGGGGTCATCTAGTCCAACCCCCATAGTGTTTCTTCAAAGGCAGCCATTTTTAAGATAGGTGGACTTCAATTCCCAGAATCCCTCACCTAGCCACTTTCCGAGATCGCCCCAAGCTGACTGAGGAATTCTGGGAGTTGAAGTCTAACAGAGGCCACTGTTCGATTGGTCTTTGCCGCGCGTAAACTACAAACCCCAGGAGCCCTCGCGCGGGGAAAGGGCGGGGTTTAAAGCGCGAGGCCCCGCCCTGCGCTCAGGGTCGCTGGAGATACGCCTGGCAGGGCTGGACAGGCGTTAGTCGGACCCTCCGAGGAGGCGGAATTGGGGAAAACGGCCGGCGCGCCCGCTCGCCCTTACCCCGGCCAGAAAGTTGCGGATAAGGCGGATGATGCCGGTGGCCGACGCCATCTTGGCTTCAAGGTTGCGCGCTGCGCGGAGTACGCAGGGGACGCCAGGCCCCGCCCTCCGATGGGCGGGGTTACGTGGCACGCCAGAGAGAAGGGCGGAAGAACCGAAGCGCGGCCTCGCGCGGTGCATGCTGGGAGGAGGGGAGAGGCAAGAATGAAAGGGTTTTTTTTAATACCGGTGTTTTTCTTTCTCTTTTTAAAATATTATTTTTTTAAATTTCCAAACTTATGCCACTGTTTCTCAACCTGCACACTGGTGAGATGGATGGACTCCACTTCCCAGAATTCCCCATTCGCTCTGATGCCATTGCAGAGTTTATTGCAATAGAGGCAAATGAATACAGGCAATGCCAATGTTCCTTCTGCAGGAAGCTGGCTCAGCGCCACTAACAACTATGGATGGATGGATGAATGAATGAATAAACAGTCCTCAATTTACAACACTTCGCTTAGGGACAGTTTGAAGTTACAATGGTACTTATGACTATTTTTCACACTTATGGCCGTTGCAGCATCCCCCGCCCAGGGTCACAGGATAAAAATTTGGATGCTTGGCCACTGACTTATGATGGGTGGCCGTGTCCCTCGGGATCACATGACCTTCTTTTGCAACCTTCTGACATGCAAAAATCAAAGGGGAAACAAGATTTATTTCACAAACCGCCGTTACACCAACTTAAGTGCAGTGACTCACTTAACAAATGCAGTGAGGAACGTTGTAAAATGGGGCAAAAGGCAAATTTCTCACTTCGCAACATAAATTCTGGGCTCAATCGTGGTCGTAAGTCGCGGACTACCTGTAAATTTAAAAAATGTGAATAACTGAATAAAAACCTCCAAGTCCGGGGTGGGGCTATAAAAATAAAATGAAATAAACATTTAAAAATTCGAGTCGCGGGAATAAGCGCTCTCGGTCTCGCTCTCTGCTGCCCCCTGTGGCCGTGCGCGGCAGGGCAGCCTGTATCCACGCAGGGGGCGGGTCCGAGCTATCAGCTCCGCCTCTGCAAAGAAAGAGGAAAAAAACAAACAAAAAAAAACCCCGAACAACTTTCCCGCGCGAGGCCTGCCGGGAAGGAGCCCCTCGCGCGGAGAGCGGAACTCTCGCGAGACTTCCCGCCGAGTCTATATAAGGGCGCGGCCCGAGCGCGGGGATCTTCTTCCGCTTCCGCCGCCGCCGCCGCCTGAGCAGCCATGGACACCAGCCGCGTGCAGCCCATCAAGCTGGCCCGCGTGACCAAAGTGCTCGGCCGCACCGGCTCCCAGGGGCAGTGCACGCAGGTGGGCGGCGGAGGGCCCGCGGGGCGGGGCGGGGCGGGTCGGGTGATGCCTCCAGCGGCGGCGGCAGTCTACCTGACGTCCTTTTCTCTCTCTCTCTCTCTCTCTCTCTCTCTCTCTCTCAGGTCCGCGTGGAGTTCATGGACGACACCAGCCGCTCCATCATCCGCAACGTGAAGGGCCCCGTCCGCGAGGGGGACGTCCTGACGCTGCTCGAGTCCGAGCGAGAGGCCCGAAGGCTGCGCTGAGGCCCGCCGGTGGGGGGGGGCAGGGTAAGAGGGGGGAGGGGCTCAAGGGGAGGAGTAAGAGGGAGGGGGCAAAAAAGAGGGTGGGGGGGGAGGGAGGTTCGAGTGGGCAGGGGATCGGGGGGGTGTAAGGGGAAGGGGGGGTCGAGAGGAGGAGGAGGGGGTAGTGGGGAGTAAAAGGAAGGGTGGGTGGGGGAGGAGGAGGAAGGGGGGGTCGTGGGGACTAAAAGGAAAGGGGGAGGGAGGAGGAGGGGTCGTGGAGGGTAAAAGGAAGGGTGGGAGGGGGAGGTAAGGGGGGGAGGTGCTCAAGGGGGGGTCGTAAGGGAGGGAGATAGGAGTGGGGGAGGGGAGGGGAGGGGAGGGGGGTTAGGAGAGGGGAATGAAGTGAGGGGTTAAGAGGGCTGAGAGGCAGGGTGTTGGGGGGTTAAGAGGGGAGGGGGCTCGTGGGTGGTCGACCTGACAGTCCCTGACTAACCCCCCCCCCTTTTCCCCGCAGGTTGAAGGACGGAGAGCCACCCCTTGTTTCCCCCGCCTGCCTGGCCAACCAGCGACGAGCCACCAAATGTTTGGAAATAAAAGGAAATCTGGGTTTTTGACTCAGGCCTCAGGTGGATTTTTTACTTTGCTTGAAGATTCCTCCCCCACCCCCACCCCCCTATTCTGGGAGTGGGTGTCCTCAAACACACACCGCCTTCAGTGGGAAAGAGGTGGAGAAAAGGGAATAATGGAGGAAGGGACCCTGGAGGCCTTCTACTCCAACCCCCTTCTCAAGCAGGAAAACCTAGACCATTTCAGACCGGGGGCTGCCCAGTCTCCTCTTAAAGCCTCCAGTGATGGAGCCCCTACAACTTCTGATGGCCAATTGTTCCATTGGTTAATGGTTCTCCGTGTATGGAAATTCCTCATTTCTAGGTTGGTTTCTTTCCTTGATGAATCAGAATAGAGTTGGCAGGGACCTTCTAATCCAAGCAAGAGACCCTGGACCATCGCAGACAAATGGCTGTCTGGTCTCTCCTTGAAAACCTCCAGGAATGTGGCACCCCGCAAAGAGAGGTGCAGGACGGTCATTATCTTAAGGCCTGCCTTTCCTCTGCTTTGCTCCTATCCTCTTTTCCTCCCATCCTGAAGATCAATTGCATATTTCTGGTGATTTTCTGGAGAATTCCTTCAAGGTTTTATCCTCAAGCTTTTTGGAAGCGGTTTGCCATTTCCTTCTCTTTAGAAAGGCCAGTCTGAAGTCACCCAGCTGGCTTTGTGCTCAGAGTGGAACGGGAACTTGCCTCCTAATTCAGGGCCTTTAATCCCAACACCAAATTGGTTCTCTACAATTTGCATCCTAATTAATATTCAGTCCTTTAATTTAGCCCCATTTTAGAACATAGAATGGCAGCAATTAACATCCAGCTGCCTGTAATTCTGTGAATTCAATCCTAGCTAGGCTCAAGCTTGACTCATGTTCAATGAGTCAATGATGTTGGGGAGAGCATCCAGGCCATCCAAAGGGGTCCCATTGCTGGATGTGGCAAGGACAACTTGGCAGGAGAGAAGGCCTTTCCTGACTGGAGCAGGGACTGGAGGTTTCATTCACTGTGGCTGCCTGGAGGAATCTGGGAGTTGGAGTCCAGCTGCCTTCTGCAGGAAAGGCTGCTTTGTAGGAGGGAGGGGAGTATTAAGGGGACACCAGATCCCATCTTCCACAGAAGCAGGGTGTGGAGTGAGCTGGAAAGCCTGGAAGGGGGCAGAGAAAGGCTTCCAAGAGGGGGAGTGGGTCCTGGCCATCCAAAGGAGAAAAAGGGGCGGGCCCCCTCACTGGTTGTGGGAAAGAGAGGCTGCTGGCAGGTCAAAAGGCCATCCTGGGCTCCTGATTGGGGCAGGGATTGGAGGAGGCTGGCAGCCCCTTGGGAGGATGGATACGGTGCTTCAGGGGTCTTCCCAGGTGGCCCATCTGGTTCCTCCCCGCCTGGCCCTCTCTGTGGGTCTGGGTCTCTCACTGAGTTTGCAGCCTCATGGGAAAGTTTTGGCCTGCTGTGGGAGGAGCACCAGGGAGAACACTGGTTGCTAAAACGTTTTAAGAACTACCTCTGTAAGGCGTTTGTGGCTTCTTCATCTCCACCTCTCAAGGATGGCTTAAGTGGCCCAGTGCAGGCGGTTGGACTAGATGATCCTTGGAGTCATTCTCAAACTTGATTCCCCTCCTGAGGACGGCTTCAAAAAGCCCCGTTGGATGGCGAAAGAGGGTAAGAGGCCAAACTGAGCCAGCAAAAGGGGCTGTTTCCTGACTGACAGGAGTCCTCGCCACATCTGGCCCTTACAATGTCTTCCTTCGTGTGATGGATTCCCTTTTTGACAGCTGTTGCAGATTCTGGCCTTCTCTGGGCAGGGTTCATTGGGAAACTGGCCCTTTCAAACTAAGTTACTCTAAAGTGACAAAAGGATCATTTGGTACCAATAAAGGAGAATATTTATAGCTCAGGGCTGAAGCGAGGGGTCCCTGGTGCTCTGAGCTTGCTGTGGTTTTCTTGCAGACGTTCCCTGGTTGATGACCCAACCAGGGAACATCATCAGTGCTAGAAGGGGGTGGGGTTTACTGCAGCAAGGATCACTTTTGGGAATGCCTTTTCTGACTAACTTGATTAAAAGGCATCAACTCACAAACATGTCTACCATTTAATGACATTTGTTGGTCACAAAGGATGTTACCAGTTTGTTTCTAATTTTTGGCACATTTAGTGCCGCCTTCTCCAACATTCCCCAGAAATTCTGGTTTTTAACCTTGGGAGCCGTCAACACATGTGAAGGAGACCATTGGCGGAAAGAAAGAGCCTGTGTTATTTGTAGGTGTGTTGCGTTCTTGTGCGGCATCAAACGTCTCGCTCAGCAGATCCGTCTATTGGAAAAGCACACTCCTTGCTGATAGCCTTGTGGGGAGGGCGAATCTGACCTCTAGTAGGGCCCCCATTTGAAACAGCTGAATGGTGTGGAGACTGGATTGTAATGGCCACTTCATCAGGGCCACTTTAGAAAATTTGCTCAGTGGAATACATGGAGCCCTTACGATCATTAGTTGTGATGTTCATAAAATGAGTCTTGTATCTGACCCAATTTCACGTGGAGGTCCTTAAGCAAATCATGATTAAATGACACTGCAGTTAAGGAAAGGTTAGTACAACCATTGTTTGCAATGAGGCAATTTTTGCCAAAAAACCAGGGAGTAAATGCCTGTTTTGAGGAAAAAAAAAGTCATAAATTGAGGTTATATGGTGGGTGGGATGCTGCAAATGTGGAGCGACTGCTGAGCCCCCAAAATGCGGCCATGTGACTGCAAGGTATGGGTGGCACCAATGGCCATCAGATTTTTGCAAACGTGTCCCATAAGTATCTTTTTTTGAGGGGCTGTGTGTGTCATCACTGACAGATTGCAAGGCAAGGGCTACTTAAAAGTTACCTTTCACGCCCTCCAACTTAGTTCATTTGGAAATTGCTCCAGTGACCACCTGTCTCGTTTCTGTTTCTTTTGTGTGCTAATTGAACTGAGCCTGGTGGCACAGTGGACTAAGTGCTGTTAAAGTAGCACTTAGTTGCCAGCTGTCTGCAATTACTGCAAGTTCAAATCTCACCAGGCTCAAGGTTGACTCAGCCTTCCATCCTTTCGAGGTAGGTGAAATGAGGACCCGGATTGTGGGGGCAATAAGCTGACTTTGTATAAAAAAGAACACCCCGCTGGGGGGCAGTGGAGGGCGGGCAAAAGCCCTACTAAGCAGGTATATACAAAAGTATGAAGGCTATTGCTTAACGCATTGTAGGCTGCCCTTTGTCTCCGGAGAAGGGCGGCATATAAATCAAAAAAATAATTGTCTCGGTGAGTCCGGAGCCATCTTTAGAATCAAGACCCACAACGAATATTTTACGCCCAATGGCCTGTGAATGAATTGTCCAAAATTTCTGGCAAATATCCTCTCTTCCCTTCCAAGTTTGACTTGACCATCTGCTGGAATCGCCTGAGACAGGAATAAAGCGTTACGGGATTTTATTCTAGCCAGATAAAAATTGGGGTAGGTAATTTCTAGTCCTCATGGAGCACTCCACCCAGTTTTGATTATACGGTTGGAGATTTGCCTGGCGGATTCCTCCCCCCTTTTCCTCTCGCGAAGAGGCCTTGGCTCCCAGCCAAGTCCAGCTTCTCTCCGTGTGCGCGGAGCAAGATTTTTCCACGCGGCAAGTCTTTTTTTGCGCGGTAAAACAGGTGACTGCTTTTCCCTGATGATTTCCTGTGGGTGGGACTGAGGACATGGTCAGATTGACCAGGCGCGTGGCCCAGAATAGTGAAGCTGGCCCAGGGTGAGCCTCACCCCAAAGGGATCCCAGGTGCCCGCCAGAGCATGTGCAGGGAAGGTTCGTAGTGGTGCAGGAAGCATCTGGAGTGGGGGGGGGGGTTCTCTGGTTACGGGTCCTTCTGGCCAGGGGGAGGCGGCTGCAGGCAGGATAGGATGGTTCAGCTGCCTAGGATTGCAGCCGAATTCTGTCACGGTCCCGTCCTGTGAACAGAGACAAAAACAATGGTTGAAGAGGCTGAACCCTGATTTTGTCTGCAGCGAACGGGGAAAGACCTTGATGTAAGCCAGAGGTCTTCAAACGTGGCAGCTTTAAGACTTGTGGACTTCAACTCCCAGAATTCTCCAGCCAGCTATGCTGGCTGGAGAATTCTGGGAGTTGAAGTCCACAAGTCTTAAAGCTGCCACGTTTGGGGACCCCTGATGTAAGCTCTCTGTTCAGTTAGGCAAACGATTGTGCCTGGTGTCTGTTGTGGGGACTCAGCCTTGGTTCCCCTGCATAGGTTAAAATCGACCCACTAACATTTAACAGGTAAAAAATCTTTAGCAATCCTCAGTCGTGGTTGTCCCAAAGGTGCTTTATCAGGAGGCAACGGGACTTTTCTTGTTTTTTTCTTTTGAAGACCCCGCAGACTACAAAAATTGCAAAAAATTTTTGCAGACTACAGGAGGCATTAATGCACCCCTCAGGTGACCCTGAGGACACAGATGAACCTCTAGGTGGCCTCAGGGACTCTCCAAAAGGATGCAAAGGACCACCTGTCTGCAAGGAATATAAATCCTTCCATTCCCCACCCTCCAGTCAGAGCTGAAGAAGCTTCTCATCTGAGAAGTGAAAAATCTTCAAACGAACAACCAGAAAGTCCAGTTGCCTCCTGAAAAAAGCACCTTTGGGATCTAACAGGGGGCCAATTTTCATTCCAGAGAAACGAAGGGAGGACTGCTGGCTGGTGGGGAGACCTGGAGCTCTGCGAAGAGGATGCCCTCACCTGTCTGCAGACTGTGTGAGGTGGGCGGATATCAGAGCTGCGAGGTTGTTGTGTCCGGCCTCCAAGGCAATGGCCACAGCATCATTGCCGTCCTGTAAGAGAGTGTTAAGAATGTTCGAGGGGCGGCTGGACCACAAGAGGCAATTCTGTTTCCAAAATTAAAAAAATAAATCCGTCTAGAACAGTGGTTCTCAACCTGTGGGTCGGGACCCCTTTGGGGGTCGAACAACCCTTTCACAGGGGTCGCCTAAGACCATCGGAAAACACATATTTTCAATGGTTTTAGGAATAATTTTATGGTTGGGGGGTCACCACAACATGAGGAACTGTATTAAAGGGTCGCAACATTAGGAAGGTTGAGACCCACGTGTCTAGAAGCTATTAATTTTTATGAAAATACTTAATTCTCTTGATTCTGCTCCTTGATATTTGAATACGGAAAGCCCAAAGTTTTACTGACTTTCAGGCTTTTGAGGCGATTTTCATTTCCTTCTGACCTTGTGAGATGGAACAGTGGATCATTAAATCACGGCTGGGAGATCTCTTCCACAAGCGGGACAGAAACAGGTTAGAAGGGGTTCCCAAAATAATTGTACAGGAACTGCTTGACTTGCCACCACAATGGAGCCTCCGCCCATAACGGTCGTACAGTGTGTGATAGCCGTAAAGCATGTCACCTGTGTGATCGACTCAATTTTATGCCCATTTTTGTGGTGGTTATAAGGCAACCACCGTGGTCGTTAAGTGAGCACCATTTGTTATGCAAATCCATTCTTCGCTATGAGCCAGTTTTGCTGAAAATTGGAAATGCCATTTTGTTTGACAAAAACATATTAAAATGTTTTAGCCTGAATAGCTCAACAGACTAAAAGCCTGTTACTAACATTCAGCTGTCTGCAATTATTGCAAGTTCGAATATCACCAAGCTCAAGGTTGACTCAGCCTTCCATCCTTTCTAAGGTAGGTAAATTGAGGACCCAGTTTGTGGGGGCAATAAGCTGACTTTGTATAAATATACAAAAGTATGAAGGCTATTGCTTAACGCATTGTAAGCCGCCCTGAGTCTCCAGAGAAGGGCGGCATATAAATCTGATTAAAAAAAAATGTCACAAGAGCTGGGATGCTGCAAACATCCGAAAGGAAGCCATGGGATGGTAGCGGGAGGGTGATGGCCACTGAGACTTCAGAAGTGGGTCGTAAGTCCCCCTGGGGAGGCCTGTCGTAGCTCCGAATGGCCACTAAGTAATTGGTCCTAAATCAAGGATATTGATGTTCATTCACCTAAGAGTTTGCGGTTGGAATTGGGTGCATTAAATAGCATCATGACCATGTGGATAGAGGACTGAATGAAAAGCTACTGCAAAGTCTTAGTTCCCAGAACTTTAAGAGGAAGGAAAACCAGAAATTTTGGGTTTTTTCCCGCCAAGCTTTGGAATTAATGCCAAAATGGGAAACTAGAGGAGAAAACAACATGGATGAAGATTTTTTTATATATATACAAAAAACGATCCTTTAAATACTTTTCCTATCGTGTAGCTCAGCGGCCCCTGATCTTTTCGGTTCTGCGGAACGGTGGCAGGAGAGGGGATGGTTTTGCATACATGCCCACCACTTCCACAAATGCAGTTTGCGCATGGGCTCGGTTTTGGGGCTGGGGGTTGAGGACCCCTGATGTAGCTTATAATATGATGCTTTAAAAAAAAAAAAGTCCAATTCCAAATCGGCATCTACAAAGAGTTAAGAGCTTATTGAGTTTGTTAGGTTTGGGTGAGCCTCCTTTGGGAACGTTGCCACGCTGAGGACTAGCGGCTTGAGACAAGGGCCCAGCCGGAGGCAGCGACTTACATGATCCACGATGGAGGCGTCGCAGGCCGGCTGCGTCAGAAGCAGCTGCACGGTTTCTGCCCGGCCGTGCTCGCAGGCGCACATGAGCGCGGTGGAGCCCTCCTCGTCCTGCAGGTTGACATCTGCTCCGCATGCCAGGAGGGCCTCGACCATCTCTTGCCTCCCGTGGCTGACCGCCAGCATCAGCGCCGTCTGGCCGGCCTGCATCCCCAATGGAAACGGGTACAAGGGTTTTGCTTTTGGAGAGAGCTCTTCTGAGCATACCCAGAGCGCCCTGCTTCCCACTGAACTCTGTCCAGTCCCAGAGAGAGGGGGGGGGGGAGGGGGCACCGCCTTGCCCCCTGAGATACCTACTTGACTGGCCTTGGCATTGACGTTGCCCAGGTCGAAGAGGTGCCGGACTACGGCCATGTCGTCCTGCCGCTCCATGGTTGCCAGCGCAGCCAACATGAGGGCTGTGTAGCCTGCTTTATTCTGGTGGTTGATGTTGCAGACACCTTATTTTTTGGGGGGGGGGGGGGAGGAGAAATTGTTGGTGAGGACATGAGGGGAGAGAAGCCCCCATCAACCCTAAGCAGCCTTTCTGGACTCCAGTGGCCCACAGGCACCGCATTGGGGAAGGTGGAGATGCTCCCAAGGTAACTGGGAATCGTTCAGGTGGGACTGGTGGAAAGGGGCTTTTTTTGAGGTGGGGGGGGGGCGGAGAGGGAGGCTTCATCAGTTCCAGTCTGTTTAGGGACTGGCTCAAAAACAGGAATGGCGAGGGACCTTGGAGTTCTAGTGGACGATCCCTTAAACATGAGCCAGGCGTGTGTAGCGGCATCCAAAAAACCCAACCCAACAATCCTGGGTTGTATAAACAGAGGCACAGAATCAGAATCACATGAAGTATTTATAATGCTTTATAAATCTTTAGTAGGGCCACACCTGGAATACCTGCGTCCAGTTTTGCTCTCCATTAATATAAAAAAGATGTTGGGACTTTGGGGGGCGGGGGGAAAGTGCAAAGGAAAGCAACTAAGAGGATGAAAGGCCTGGAGACGAAAACAGGAAGAACGGCTGCAGGATTTGAGTTTGGCCAGTCTAAGGAAAAGGAGGACTAGAGGGGACATAGCACTATTCCGGTATTTGAGGGGCTGTCCCAAAGAAGAAGGGGGGGGAGGGTCAACTTATTTTCCAAAGCCCCTGAGGGCAGGACCAGAAGCAACAGATGGAAACTAATCAAGGAGAGGAACAACGTAGAACTAAGGAGAAATTTCCTTACGGTGAGAAAAATTAGCCGGTGGAACAGCTTGCCTCCAGAAGTTGTGAGTGTTCCATCGCTGGAGGTCTTTAAGAAGAGACTGAACAGCCACTTGTCTGAAGTGGTCGAGGGTTTCCTGCTTGGGTAGGGGGCTGGACTAGAAGACCTCCAGGGTCCCTCCCAGCTCTTCCATTCCAGGGGCCAGTTGGAAGTGTGGGGGATCCTTTAGAGAGCCACCTGCCTCACTTATAGGGCAGATTTGAGAAAGGGGGGACCTGCTGGGGGTGGGGTGGGGTGTCACCTGTGTCGAGGAGGAGCCGGACGATGTCGAAGTTGGAGTGGGAGACGCTGTAGTGGAGCGCCATGTTCCCGTTGCCGTCGGAGAGGTTGATGACGTGGGCCAGGAGCGCCGGGGAGAGCTCGCCCAAGGCCTGCAGGTACTTGGCCACCTTGCTGGCCCGGGAGGTCTTCTGGCTGGACACCCGGAACCATTCCCGCAGGACCAGGCTGCTGCTGGACAGCTGGGGGCCAAGCGGTGCAGAGGTCAAAGCGCGCCCCTCCGCTCCCCTGCCTCACAGGAGGTTTCCGCTTCTGGGCCTCCTTTTGCGCTCAGAGACGGGGAGGAAACCTCGGGACTCCTGCAAGCCTGTGCCAGCCAGTTTGGGGGGCAAAGCAGCCCTGGGATGGCCAACACGAATGCCCCCCCCCAAAAGCAGGAAAGCAGGTGAATTAATTCAGGCTATTTGTGCAAGGATGTGGTGTCCCACCGGGCGCAGTGCGGCTTTTGCCAGGCAGGGAGTCCAGACCCTCTCTTCGCCAGCTCTTCCACCTCCCCCCAACCCCAAGGGCCGGCTCCTGCGGCTACTCACCAGCTCTTTGCTCTTTGGGGCCCCTCTGCCGTGGCCCAGATGGGTCTTCACCACCAGGCAGGCCTCTCTCATCCATGGGCTCAGCTCAAACCTGCCGGAGAGGCCGATTGGGGTCAGCTGGCTGAGTGACCCTTTAGAGGGACACAATGCATCTGGCACGAATGGCAGCCGGTGCAAGAAAATTGACCGGAACCTCAAGATGGACTCGCAAAACCAGTAGTGGCCATTTCCAGCTTAATGGTTCCGATTTGGACCCCTCTCTGCCAAATCTTAGAACCCGCCTGAATGCCTCTTTTGGGGGAGGGGGGAAACAGAGGGGGCCTCCCCCATTTCTGATCTCCCAAAAGCCAGGGTCTTCCTCTTCTACTTTTGAGGGATGCTGAGGTTTGTGATTGGCTGGTGTGGTGTGTTCTCTGGATTTTAATTCAGGTTATTTTAGATTTTAAAGTTTCTCCAGATTCTAGCTCAGATTACTGAAGATCCACAGCAGGGCCGTTTTTTCAGACAGTCCTTCAGACTGAAAAGGGTTGTAAGCAATTTTTCTAACCTCCAGTCCAATATTTTTTCCTCTTGGGCGGGGGGAGTTCAACTCCCAGAATCCCCCCGCCAGCTGGCTTTGGCATGAAGCATCCCAGCCAAGCGCAGCTTGATTTAGGGAAGAGAGGACATACATGCCCCCTGGGCTGCTTATATGATTCCAGCCTCAGTGGCATCCCTTGCAGTTGGATGCACCCATTTTACAGAAGAGGGGAACTGAGGCTGGGAGAAGAACACGCCTGCAGTTGGTGAGGGTGGGAAAATCTAGACCTTTCCCTGCAAAGAAGGTCTGGAAGAGGACTTAGAATCTTAGAATGACAGAGTTGGAAGGGACCTTGGAGGTCTTCTAGTCCAACCCCCTGCTTAGGCAGGAAACTCTATGGTTTGAGGGCCTGGGATCCTTCACCGCTCTTACCTCTCTTTGACTTTGGGAGTTGCTCCTCCATGTCCGGCAGCATCTTCAGGATCAGGGCCCAGCCTTGAGTGGCCTGAGGCTGCCTCTGTGCCCGGGCTCCCTTCTTCATCCTCGCTGCTGTCGCTGACATCCAGGCTGGCACCAACATCATCCTCGAAGTCACCAACTGTCTCACTGAAGGAGCTGTGGGGAGATCCCTCTCCTGGGGACCCCTCCTCCTCCTCCTCTTCTTCCTCCTCCTCCTCCTCACTGGAGGTACTCTCATACCTGCCATGAGAGAGGGCGTCAGAGGAGGGCCAGGGTCCCAGGTGTGACCCCAGGCTCGCAGCTGTCTTCCCGACCCATCTTGTCCACCCCTTCTCCCACCAAAGGAAAGGAGAGGTCCGTACTCGCCATTCAGGAGGCCCACAAACTGGAGGGTCTTCTTCCCGCTGCCCCCCGGCTCTGCTTTGGCCGGGCTGTCCAGCCGCTTCATTATGGACTTCAGAGCACCTGCAGAGGAAGGGAGGGGCAGGGGAGGGGAGGGGAGGATGGGGTGGGAGAGGACCCCTCATTACAATGACGTTATTACTAGATGGATATCCTGCCTTTACGGATACCGTGTTTCCCTGAAAATAAGACCAGGTCTTGATCTTTGCTGCAAAGGATGCATTAGGTCTTATTTTCCAGGTGGGTCTTATTTTGGGGGAAATACATTAATAAAGGCATCCATCTGGCTGACAATCTTAACTGGGTTTTATTTTTGGGGTAGAGCTTATATTATGAACATCCTGAAAAACCATGCTAGGTCTTATTTTTGGGGAAACACATTACTCCTTGAATTACGACTGCCGCTGGGGCCTGATGTGTGTGTGTTTGTGGTTTGGGGGTCTCTGTGTGGTGAGAAAAGCTTCTCTGTATTTTTAGGGGCAGCAAGAAAACGTAGAGGAGTCATTTCAAGCTACATTGTGTAGATGTGTCTTAAGAGGGCCTTGACTGAGGTAGGGCAGGAGTGAGTGGGGGGCTTCACCTTGGACCTTGTGTGCTGCATGTGTTGGTTGCACTCACCAGACCCCGAGACCCCCTCTGCCCCGTTTGGCTCATGGCTGCCCTTGCCGGCCAAAGGTCGGCCAGCATCCGGTTCACCCTCTGTGGTCTGCAAAGCCAGCTGGACCGGCGTGCCTTCCTTGTCACTTGTGGGCTGCCTCGCATCTTCTGAGCCGGACCCCTCCCCAGCCGTGCCGGGATCAGGTGTTGCCGCTGTGGATTCGAGGTGCGCTTTCTGGCCCTCTGGCTCCGTCCCCAGGGGGATCGGTGACGTTTTCTGTTGTGAGTCCTTGGCAACCTTTGCTTCTGCATTTGATCCTCCTTGCAAGTTGCAACCGACTCCTACATGGGACACTTGCAGAAAACTCTGGACGCCGGCCTCCACCGTTTCAATGTGGCTGCCCACAGCCTGGCACCGGGTAGGAGTCACAGCCTCCACGCAGGCTTCAGCCATCTCCGGACAGGCCAAGGTCGCTTGGCTGACCAGGCTGCCTGGCCTGCGGGCGCAAACCTCCACCCTCAACTCCTCCAGTTCCTCGGTGGCCTCCTTGAGGTGCCCCTCCAGCATGGCGATGATGGCCTGTTGATGCTGGACTCTCTGCTGCACCAGCTGCATCTCCTCCTCTGCAGCCGATGAAACCCCAAGGAAGGACTCCATCACCCACACTTCTGCGTCGCACATCTCTGTCTCGCACCCAACGGCCACTTCCCGGCATGGTCTTTGGTTCCGGTAGTAGCAAACGACTTCACTCATGTCCACCTGCTCTCCGACTCCAATGGACCTCTGGTCAGGCTGCTCTGCTCTTGAGGGCCGGACCCCTCCTCTGCTCTTCCCAGCCCTCTCCGGACCGGTCAGCCTCTCGGTCAGTTTCTTCAGCTCTGCAATCTTACTCGTCCTCCCTTTGGTCGTCTCTCCCTCACTCTCAGGCTGGGGCCCTCCTGTGTCCAGACAAGCAGCCCCATCTTTGAGGGCTTGTCTTGGGGGGAAGTGGAAGACCCCCGACTCATCGGTTTCGGCTTCCCCCTTCTCCCCCAAGCCAGCCACCAGTTGCTCCTTCTCCTGCTTCAGCTGACAGATCTGCTCCTCCAGGAGAGGGATCAACTTCACTTGCTCCTCCAGCTCCTTCAGCTGCTTGAGAGCGGCGGCCATCTGCTCCCGGACATGATGGAGGTGTGCGGGACTCACTGCCGGAACCGGGGTGCTCCTTCCTGAATTAGGGGGGCTTGTCTTCACGGGCTCAGCCTGGCCGTCCCGGGATAGAGAGGATGCAGAGTTGGGGGGACAGGTGCTGTTTTTGGAAGGGTCCATCCTCTTTGGCACCGCAGGCCCTCCACCGGTCAGCAAACTCAGCTGTGCCTCCTCCAGCCTCCTGCTGGTCTCCAGCAAGGTGTTCTCCACCTGGTTGCCTCTCCCCACTGAATCGGGAGATGCTGGAGGGAGACGCTGGGCGGTGGGCGCAGGAGACGTCGGGAAGGAGCTGTCTCTGCCGGTGAGGTCCTTGGCTTCGTAGGAAGCAGTTCGGGGCCGTGGGGGGAAGGCAGGCTTCCCGTCCTCGCTGGTGGTGGAGGAAAGGGACTCGGTGGAGGCCCAGCCCCCCATTTGGCTGCGGGGGAAGCTCTGGGCTTGCTTGGACCCCCTAGCCTTGCGATGGAGGGGCAGCTTCCGGAGGGTCTGGCCTCTCTCGATGTCGTCCACATACTTGAGGAAGTCTAGATCCAGCAGGAAGCCGTAGGGGGTTTCCACTGAGTAAGGCATCTTCTCCCTGCCCTGGTCCTGATCCGGGTACAAGAAAGGACGAGCCACACCTGGAAGCCAAACAGAGACAGCGTGAATGCTTGGGGGTGGGTGGGTGTACCTGTGTATTGGTCTTGGGGAAATACCCCTGTCCTGGGAGGACTTCACCCCCTTCAAAAAGAGACTAAGCCATTTAACTGAAATGGTAAAGAGTCTCCTATATATGATCGAGCAGGGGGTTGGACTAGAAGACCTCCAAGGTCCCTTCCAATTCTGTTATTCTATATTCTTTGCTCCCTTCCCTCGAGTTACAGCTCCTTTGCAGAGTGGCAAGTAGGGCAGAGCTCCAGAGGGTCAACGTCATTGCCCAGAGGATCCTGGGTTGCCCTCTGCCCTCCTTGGAAGAGCTTTATAGCTCCCGCTGCCCTAAGAAAGTTCAAAACATTCCTAAAGATCCTGGGCACCCTTTTTTTTTTTGAACTATTACCCTCTGGCAGACGGTACAGGACAATAGAAACAAAGACAAAGCGGCTGAAAAACAGCTTTTATCCCAGGGCAGTAATTACATTGAATTCTACTGTATAGTGCAATATTAATGCAATATCAGGTGTTTTCAATTCAATTGTATAGAATATAAAGGATGTATGTGTGTTTGTGCTTTATTTTTATAGTTTCCATTTATATAATGTACACTGAAGATGGCATGTAATTTCTTTGTACAAGGTGCAATGACAATAAAGTAAACTTAAACTTAAAACCTTTGGGGAGTTTCTGGAGTACCTCCCAGGTCACCTTGGTTCAGAAGTGCAAAAAACCCCACAGGCACCCCAAGCACTGACCCAGATTGATTGATTGATTGATTGATTGATTGATTCCTTCCTTCCTTCCTTCCTTCCTTCCTTCCTTCCTTCCTTCCTTCCTTCCTTCCCTCCTTCCTTCCTTCCATCCTTCCATCCTTCCTCTCCCTCCCTTCCTTTCCCTCTTTTTGCTCATCTCCCAAAGACTTTCCCACATACCATTTCGGAGGAAGAGCCAGTCCTTGAGCCCCAGGGATGGGTTGAACTTCCCTGCCCCTGGCTGGGCCTGGCAGATGATGGCACAACCCCTCCCTGCCCCTGACAGGCCACCACCCGGCCCCTGGCCTGCCTGGCAGAAACCTCTCCAGGAGAGGGCCGTCGAAGAGCAGCCCTTCTTAGAGACATGACTGGGGCCAGGAAGGCCAAAGTCCGGCCCTCGGCTGCTGTCCACCTGCCCATCCCCCTTCCTGTTGGCCGAGCCCAGACAAAGCAGCGGGAAAAGTCCCCCCTCCCGCTTTTCAGGACAAGCCCCTTCAACTGCCCTGCCCCATTGTTCCCATATTCCCAGTTTCAGAAGCAGCCGTTAATTTTTCACTTTTGCAACCTTCATCCTCACCATCTGTCCTTCCTTCTTACCTGTAGAGCCGTGGTCAAAGTGTGGCACCCGGGCCATTCCTGCTTCCGGGGTCCCTCAAAGCCCAGCTCTCCCCAAGGGTGGGGTCCACCTGCAGAAAAAGAACACCAGAGTTGAAAAATCGGGTTGGTCGTATGATAACCTGCTTAACGAACGGCATGGTTTAGGACCGTAAATCTGGGCTGAATTACGGTGGTAAATTGAGGGCCGCCTGCATTGATTCTTTTGATCCCAGCATCAGAGATCCGAAAATGAGGAACTGCGGTTGATCAGCAGCTGAATGTGAATCATCCTCAGCCCCACCAAGTCTGCAGAGGAGACCAAGATGGGTTTGAATAACAGAATGACAGAGCTGGAAGGGGTCTCAAGGGTCTTCTAGCCTGCTCAGGGAGGGCCCCCTATCCCATTCCTGACAAATGGCCCTCCAATCTCTTCTTAAAAACCTCCAGGGTTAGAGTACCCAGGGCAGGAGCTGTGATGGGTCAAAGGGAGGCTGCACAGCCTTCCTTCAAGGGACTTGGATTAGGATCCTTACACTGAGAAGTGGGTTGGACTGGATGACCTCAAGTGCCCTCCCCACCTACACTTTCTCAGCAGAAACGGAATATCTGTGGAAAGGTGGGGGAGGGGAAGTGGCCAAGGTAGATTTAACAAGCCTCAGCAAGGCCTTTGGGCCACAAGGGCTTCCCTCTAAGCAGTTTGATATTTATTTATATATCTTTGTAAAATGTATTGGTTGTGTGGGGTAACTCTAAGTGGCTTACGATCTTAAAAAGAGTGACTTTATGTTAATTATATGTCATTGATATATATATGATATAGGATGACATGACACTATACTATACATTATCTTCAATTAATATTCTATTAATATTATAATATATTTTATTATTTTACGTTACATTATATTTGTTGTTATTTTTATTGAAGTTTTGTAAGTTAAAAAAAACATGAAACACCAATGCAAACAAACATATACATTAAAACACTACAAAAGAAAAAAAAGAAACTAACATAAATTCAGTCTTCGGACTGACTTCTGAAAAAGTATGGCATTGGTGGTTATTTTCAATTTCACCTATTTTTTTTCCTTCCATACACAATACACCTATCTTTTGCGTGCTTAGTTATTTACTCATTTATATCTATTCAAGTCTTAGGTTTATGCTCTATTTTAAATTTTCTTCTATATAAGAGTATCAACTACTTTTATATAACACTATATTCTATTAATATTCTATTAATATTATAATATATTTTATTTTATTATATTACATTACATTACATTTATTATATTACATGATCATATATTAATATATTGCACTACACTACATTATTGTATTACTATTAATAGAGAAGATTTAGTTGCTGCCGCGGTGCTCAGAAGGCGAAGCAACAGCAGCCGCAGATGTGCAGAAGGACCTGCCTGGTGAAACAGCTGGAGGGGGGGGGGACAGGGCTGCCTGACGCTCAGCCGCTGCGAGGGGTGGCCGGTGCAGAGCTGACCAGGTCAAAGCGAGGAGCCCGCGGATCCCGGACAGGATGACCAGGCGACGCCCCAGCAGAAGCGGCCGGAGGAAGGCGGGGGTGGATGGGGGGGGCGCCCCCTTCTGCCTTGAAAGGAGCCCATACAAAGGCAGGAAACGGCCGAGGACATGCCAAGTGCTCGAAAGGCCACACACACACACACACACACACACTCTCTCAACACTCACACGCACGGAACCCACACGTGCAGAGGGGAACTTGGAGCCCCCCCCTCCTCCTTTCCACGACGGGACACAGGAAAGCGCTTCCAAATTTGGGCTAGTCCGTCGTTGTGAGTCACACAATCCTCGCGTGCACAACGGAGGAGGCGGAGGCGTGGGGGGGGGGGAGAGGAGGAGGGGACCCCGCGAGGCTCCGCGGACGGTCAATCGGCCCCGCCACAAACCTCGCCCTGAAAGCGAGAGTTGGAAAAGTCCCGCCGGACTCGTCATCCATGGGGCGGGGGGGTGGAGGGCGCACAAAAGGATCCCCCCCTCACCCACCCACCGCTCTAAGAGAAACTTGGGGGATCCTGGTTGGTTCTGCCCAGCTGCTCAGCAGCCCCGCGGCTGTCCGGTTGGCAGGTGACCCACCCGCAGTCCGGGCCTTGGCTGGCTGCCAGGCGGCCCCTCCCTCAAGTCTCCCCAAGCCCCCGACTGCACGCCAGCTGTTGACTTGGGGCTACTCGCGAGCAACTAGGCTTCTCCTGCCTGTCTCCGAGAGTTCCGAAGGCAGGACTAATGTTGGGAGACCCCCACGCGGACCCTTCCGCCTCTTTCCCAGGTGCCGACAGGTGTCCTGAGGACTAGCAACTTGACTTGTGCTTTTAGTCCCTCGAGACAAGTGGGAAGTGCGGCTCCCCTTGGGGACTCGGGCAAAGACCCTCCTCCCAGACTCTCTTTTCTGCCTGCCCCCGCCTCCCGCATTCCTCGCAGGCTCTCCAGCGCCCCTTCCCCTTTCCCCGAGCATGTGCAGAGTTCCTCAGTCTGAGCTCGGCGGGGGGGGGGCAATCGGGCTGCGCCTGAGCCCTGCCTCCCCCTGCCCCTCCGCCCCCCCCCCCCGACTTGCCTGCGCGCTCAGTTCCAGCGCCGGGCTCCCCTCCGGAGGGCGGCGGGCTCCCTTCGGCCGGCGCCCAGCGAGCAGGTCCGGCTGCTGGCGGGCGGGCGAGCGAGGGAAGGAGGCGGGCGCGCCCCTTCCCTTCTGGCGGGGGCCGCGGCGTGAGTCAGTGGTGACAGATGCGCTCCAGCGCTTTCCAAGCGAAGCCGCGCCGCTTCCCATCTGGAGCTGGCCCGGGGCGGGCGGGGGAGGGACCCTCGGATCGGGGAGTGGTCCGCCTTTCGCCCTCCCCGCTGCCGCCCCCGCCGGAGCCCGCCCGGGGCAGAGACCGCCGCGGAGGTGGTGAGGGTGGGGGAACCCCGCGCTTCTCTTCCCGCTCCCTCGGGGGTCTCCGCTCCCCCTGCCTAGCCCCGCGTGGCCCCCTTTGGGTGGGCTGAGTTTGCAAGAGCGCGCGGGGAGGGGAGGGGAGGGGTGGCGTGTGTCCCTGAAGTCCCACCGGCGCTAGTGGGCTGAGGGCTTCTCCGCCTGGGGTTGGGGGGCTTTCTGGCTTGGAGAAGAGCTTAGGGGTTCAACTGGGGAGAAACATCCCGCTTAGAGGTTGCTTGTTCCGAACTGATCCTGGCCCAGAGAGAAGCGACCTGGAATTGAGGAGAAACTTCCTGAAAGGGAGGACAATCAGCCGGTGGAACAGCTTGCCACCTGGAGGTTTTTAAGAAAAGACTGGACGGTCACTTGCCAGAAATGCTCTAGGGGTCTCGTACTTGAGCAGGGGCTGGACTAGAAGACCTCCAAGGTCTCTTCCAGTTCTGTTCTGATTCAGAAAGCACTAGATCTGCCAAATGGGAACACGCCTGCCGAGAGATCTCTTGAATCTGGCTAAAGAGGAGTGGGTGTGGAGCCTTCTTGGAAGGGCTGAAAAGACTCTATTGTAGACTGGAGACAGATGATGTCATCAGCAGTTCCAAGGAGGCTCCACCCCCATTTGCACCACTCAGGAGACCCTGAGGACACAGAGAAACCTCCAGGTGGCCTCAAGGACTCTCCAAAAGGATGCAGAGGACCAGCTTTGTCTGCGAGGAGTATCAATCCTTCCTTCCTCTCCATCCAGTCTCGTCCAAGAAGAAGCTTCTTGGACGAGGAGCGAAATGTCCTCAAAGAAAACCAGAAAGTCCAGTTGCCTCTTGAAAAAAGCACCTTTGGGTCCCAGGGACAAGACTGTGGAAATCATAGTTCAAAGAACCGCCAGGGAAAAGCTTTGCAAGTCTCAAAACAAGGAGGCATTTCTAGAGAGCGGGAGGCCTTCAGTCTGGAGACAGGAAGTTTTCAGGAAGAAGGTTGGGTGACCATTTGCTAGGATAGTCCAGAATCCCTGCCCCGGGGGTTGGTCTAGAAGACCTCCTAGATCCCTTCCACACACTTCGTCTTGTAAACTTGCAATAGGGACTTAAATACTTTGAACCGGCTGCGGTTGGAAATAGCACAGTAGGCTAGCACAGGGGTCTCCAACCTTGGCAACTTTAAGCCTGGCAGACTTCAACTCCCAGAATTCCCCAGCCAGCTTTGGGCTAGATTAATTTTTCTCTGACCTAGAAAGAATCAGTAAAAGAAATTAACACAAAACAGAGTATTTCACGCTTCTGGATAATACTTGCTTTTTGTTTAGCTGTTTGAAAAATTGTTTTTAAAAGCAAACCATAAACTTTCTAAGAAACATTCTGGTTGCGAGAAACTAGGTAAGAATGGCTTGTTCCTGTGCTAAAAGCCAGTGAAAAAATTGACTAAATCATATTTCAAGCAAGAAATGGAGAAAGATAAGGATGACTTTATATCTCTTTAAAAATAATACCTTTCAGGTTCACTAAAGCAGGGGTCTACAAACTTGGCAATTTTAAGAATTGTGAATGTCAACTCCCAGAATTCTCCAGCCAGCTAGTCCAAAAGTCTTAAAGTTGCCAAGATTCCTATCTGGGGGAATTCTGGGAGTTGAAGTCCACAAGTCTTAAAGTTGCCAGGATTCCTATCGGGGGGAATTCTGGGAGCTGAAGTCCACAAGTCTTAAAGTTGCCAGGATTCCTATCGGGGGGAATTCTGGGAGTTGAAGTCCACAAGTCTTAAAGTTGCCAAGATTCCTATCGGAGGAATTCTGGGAGTTGAAGTCCACAAGTCTTAAAGTTGCCAGGATTCCTATCTGGGGGAATTCTGGGAGTTGAAGTCCACAAGTCTTAAAGTTGCCAGGATTCCTATCGGGGGGAATTCTGGGGGTTGAAGTCCACAAGTCTTAAAGTTCTGGAGACTCCTGCAGTACAATTTTAAAAGGCAACCTGCCCAATGCACAAGCCATCTTCGCAGGATTGCAGCGAGGAGCCCCGTGAGAACCTCAGGAAACCAACCAAGGCAGCAGGAAGCGACTGCAGGGCGTTGCCGGGTGAAGCTGCCCTCGGCGTGGCCTGAGCAGGCTTGACCTGGGTGGACCCTGGCCTGGCCACGTCTCTCCAATTAGGAAGGGTGGGAAAATTCCCAACGGAGATTGGGAAATGGGTTCAAGCAGGGAAGGGGATTACAGAGAGAAGCCAATGTCCCTTCCCCCACCTGACCCCGTGTGGGTGCTCCGATTCAGCTTCTGAGCCAACAGAATGCAAACGGAGGCTAGATCACAGGATAACAGAGTTGGATGGGACCTTGGAGGTCATCCAGTCCAGCCCCCTGCTCATGCAGGAGACCCTATATTGTTCCAGGACAAATGGTTGTCCAATCTCTTCTTAAAAACCTCCAGTCTTAGAGCACCCACAACTTCTGGAGGCAAGGAGTTCCATGGATGAATTGTTCTAAATTTCTCCTTAGTTCGAGTTTTGCTTCTTTCCCGGATAAATTTTCATCCATTGGTTCTTGTCTTTTTCTTTGGAGAATAGGTGGACCCCCACCCCTCAAATATTGGGACCCTGCTATCATGTCACCCCCTAATCCTTTTTTTCATTAAACTAGATATATCTAATTTTGCAAACATTCTTCCTATGTTTTACCCTCCAGCCTCCTAAATCAGGAATCTCCAACCTTGGCCACTTTAAGCCTGGTGGACTTCAACTCCCAGAATTCCCCAGCCAGCATGCCTTCGGTATGGCCTAAGCATGGCTCATAAAATCATCTGCTACAATGTCCTACCTGTCCATGACTACTTCAGCTTCAACCACAACAATACACGAGCACACAATAGATACAAACTGAAAGTGAACAGCTCCAAACTTGACTGCAGAAAATATGACTTCAGCCACAGAGTGGTCAATGCCTGGAATGCGCTACCTGACTCTCTGGTTTCTTCCCCAAACTACCAAAACTTTAACCTAAGAATGTCTACTGTTGACCTCACCCCATTCCTAAGAGGTCTGTAAGGGGTGTGCATAAGCGGACCAGTGTGCCTACCATCCCTGTCCTAATTTCCCTTTAATTGTATTTATTTTATGTATTCAATTCATGCTTATATAAATATTATCTAATATGAAGTCGACAAAATAAAAAAAAAATCTGATCAGATTTGATCAGGAAAGTGCTACCAGGATCTTCACGATATATATTTTTTGTTTTTGAAAGAGAAGTCAGCCTGGCAGAGAAAGCTGGTGTCCCCCCGCCCCTCCCCAGTGACGGATGGTTGCACAGCCAGCCAGATGTTCGGACGGGATTTGGCATTTCTGTCCGTTTCTCGCCAGAGGTTCTTGTTGGAGGAGAGGGTGAAAGGTCTCGCTCTTGAAAGGCAGCTCAAAGGATGGAAGCTGTTCCGAGTAAAGCTGCCTTTTGCAATTGACGGATGGGTCGTGGCTGATGGCGTTGAAGTGGTTTTGGGATTTGCACCCGAGGCGCTTAGGACCGTTGGTGCTGCCTTTGCTCCCTTGGGCTACAGCCCTACTTCTGTTTCTATTTGCAGGTTTTGTATTTTGTTATCTTCTTCAGTTCCTCCTCTCCTCTCCTCTCCTCCCTTTCTCTCTGTCTCTTATCCTCCTCTCCCCTTCCCTTCCCTTCCTTCTGCTCTCTCCCCTCCCCTCTCTTATCTCCCCTCCCTTCCCTCTTCTCTGTTATCTCCCCTTCCCTTCTTCTCTCTCCTCTTCTCTCCTCTCCCTTCCTCTCCTCTCCCCTCCCCTTCACTCTCCCCTCCTCCTCTCCTCTCCCCTCCCCTATCTCTAGCTACTTGCCACATCCACAATCCAGACCATTTTTGTCTTTCTTATCAACAATTGCTAAGTCTGGGGGTGTTACATGACAGGTGACAGTCTGTTTGAATTCCACAGTCTGAGAGCACTTCAGCTCCTTCCTTTTCTATGACTTTCTCTATTTTACGGTCCCACCAGTTCTTGCTTGCAGCCAAATGACATTTCTTGCAGATCTTCCCATGCACTGTTGTTGCCACTTTGTCATGCCGCTGCTTGTAGTCGATCCGGGCAATCTTCTGGCAGCAGCTAACCAGGTGGCCCTTCAGCTGCTTTATTTATTTATTTTGGAATTTATTTTGGCAGCCAGCATTAGCCCCTTGGTCTCTTTCTGGATGGCTGGACACCCTCAAAACAGACAACAACCAGAGCAAAAACGAAATGAAAGAAGCCATACAGAGAGAACTGGTGGTCCATAAAGTTCCTGTCAATCAAATGCCACTGAACAAATGCTGGAACTGGGTATGTCTCGTTTAATGAAAAGAAGAACTATCGGGGTGACATCTCAGGGGCTGCCCCAAAGAAGAGGGAGTCAAGCTATTCTCCAAAGCCCCTGAGGACAGGACAAGAAGCCATGGGTGGAAACTCATCAAGGAGAGAAGCAACCTGGAAGTAAGGAGGAATTTCCTGACAGGTAGAACAATGAATCAGTGGAACTCCTTGCCTCCAGAAGTTGTAAATGCTGTAACGCTGGAGGTTTTCAAGAAGACATTGGACAATCATGTGTCTGAAATGATATAGGGTCTCGTGCTTGAGCAGGGAGCTGGACTAGAAGACCTCCAAGGTCCCTTCCGATTCTATTCTGAATCTGTATCTTAAATTTTCTTGCTCTAAACTATTGCTAGGTCTTGTCGTTACTTGCTTTAACTGCTAGGGGTTTTTTTGCCCTTGGGTCAACGTGCCTGAGAACCAAAAGGGGATCTCCAGCCGGCCACCCACCTCCAAGACAATCAGCCCATCCTGTCTCAGGAAGGGGGTCAGAGGTGGCAAGCCTCCCGGCTGCACTTCCTGAAGGGAAGGAAGGGAGCCGAGCGCCTGCCTGCTGCCTGCCTTCCCTGGGGAGACGTCCATTGTCCTGCCCCACCACAAGCCAAGGACAGGACGGACGGTTTCCTGGAGAGCAGCAGGCGGCGGATGAAAGAAAAGAATTACATACCTCCACCAGAGGAAATGCACACGGACCACGGAAAACGTCCGTGTGCAACATCTCTGCAAAGTTTGATGGTCAAGGTTCGGCCTGTAACCCACATCCAGAAGAACAGGAGATGCTCCTGATTTCTCCCGATCCCTTTGAACTTTGAACCCAGCTCCTATTCCTGGATAGCCGTGCCTGGCACCTTCCCCTCCCTGGCAATCTCAGGGATCCTAGCCAGGATTCCTAGACTGCGTTAACAGAGGGATCAAATCAAGGTCATGCTAGTACCACTCAGGGGTGAAATGCTCCCAGTTCAGACCGGATCGCCCAATCTGGTAGCGATGGTGGTGGGTGGTTCGGTCCCTCATGTCCAGCTGAGTTGCGCGATCATCAGAGGTGGTTTTTTTTTACTTTCGAAAGCATTTTTTCTACAAACTCTTCGGCCAAAAAAATGCTTTTAAAAGTAAAGAAAAAAGCCTCTGATGATCGCGCGGCTCAGCTGGGATCATCAGAGGCTTTTAAAAGCATTTTTTCTACAACTTCTTTGGCTGAAGAGGTTGTAGAAAAAAAATGCTTTTAAAACTAAAAAAAAAAAAAAAAGTTGGCCATGCCCACCCAGTCAAATTACACCCCTCCCCACCATGCGGTAGTAACAAATTTTACATTGGTACCGTTTTATAAGGCCTTGGTAAGACCAAGCTTGGAATATTGCATCCAGTGTTGGTCACCCCACTATAAAAAAAGGTGTTGAGATGACTAGAAAAAGGGCAAAGAAGAGCAACTAGGATGATTAAAGGACTGGAGGCTAAAATATATTGAATTTACAGATTAAGAGTTGGAAGGGACCTTGGAGGTCATCTAGTCCAACCTCCCTCCCCCAAAGCAGGAGACCCTACCCCATTTCTGACCGATGGCAGTCCAGTCTCTTCTTGAAAGCCTCCAGGGATGAAGCTCCCACAACTTCCGAAGGCAACTTCTGTTCCATGGGTTGATGGTTCTCACGGTCAGAAAGTTCCTCCTTAGTTCCAGGTTGAATGTGTGCTTTGGAGAAGAGCTTGACCCCTTCCTCTCTGGGGCAGCCCCTCAAATATTGGAAGATGGCTATCCTGTCTCCCCTGGTCCTTCTTTTCACTACACTAGCTGCCCCAAAGAAGAGGGGGTCCAGCTATTCTCCAAAGCACTTTTTTTTTAAAAAATTAGATTTATATGCCGCCCTTCTCCGGAGACTCAGGGCGGCTTACAATGCGTGAAGCAATAGCCTTCATACTTTTGTATATTTTATACAAAGTCAGCTTATTGCCCCCACAAACTGGGTCCTCAATTTACCCACCTTAGAAAGGATGGAAGGCTGAGTCAGCCTTGAGCCTTGAACTTGCAATAATTGCAGACAGCTGAATGTTAATAACAGGCTATTTAGTCTGTTGAGCTATCCGGGCTCCTTGAAGGCAGAAGAAAAATAAGGGATGGAAACTCATCAAAGAAAGAGCAAACTTAGAACGAAGGAGAAATTTCCAAACAGCTGTTCCATTGAGAACAATCCCTCAATGGAACAACTTCAGTGGTGGGTTGCCCTGGTTCGGATCAGTTCTCAAGAACCGGCGGGAGGCCCCGCCCATCGACCCAGACGTCGTCAGGAAGCTTCTGTGTATGCGCGCGCGCAGTCCCATTGTGAACCAGTAGTAAAGGTAAGTAGAACCCACCCGTGAACAGCTTTCCCCCAGAAGTTGTGCATGTGCCAACACTGGAGGTTTTTAAGAAGAGACTGGACAGCCATTTGTCTGACGTGGTATAAGATCCTCTGACTAAGCAGGGGGTTGGACTAGATGACCTCCAAGGTCCCTTCCAATTCTTGTTATTGTGTTACTCGACTCCCAGGAGAATGGCTGGCTCTCCTGCTGGGGCATGCAAGTGGCAGAGCTGGCAACTGGAGAGGGGCATTCCCACCATGGCACATCCTGTTCCGGATATGCTTTCCTCCCTCTGTGTTTATACTGGCACAACGGGCACCGCAGAAGCTTTCCTGGAATCAGGCTGGCTGGGCATTGGGGGCCGAGAGCCTGACGGATGTGCTGCCAGCCTCAAGGCCTGGAGGGGGGTGGGGGGCAAGGCAAAGTCACCACCGGGCAGAGGTCACCGAAGGGAGGAAACGGCGGGAGAGCCAGAGCTGGCAAAAACAAGGCAGAGCCAATTGCGGCTGGGACCAAAACATGGCACAAATCCAACATCTGGCCCAGTGGTGGGTTTCAAATTTTTTTACTACTGGTTCTGTGGGTGTGGCTTGGTGGGCGTGGCAGGGGAAGGACATTGCAAAATCCCCATTCCCTCCTGATCAGCTGGGACTCTGGAGGCAGAGAATAGATGGGGAGGGGCCAGTCAGAGGTGGTATTTACTGGTTCTCCAAACTACTCAAAATTTCTGCTACCGGTTCTCCAGAACTGGTCAGAACCTGCTGAAACCCACCTCTCATCTGGCCATGTGTGAATGTCTGTTATGTCCAGAAAAAACAGCAATGCAAAGAAGGCCAAATCTGGGAGGGTGTGTGTGTGTGTGTGTGTGTTAGATTCCCTTTTCATGGGAAAAAGTGACTTTCACACTTATGACCATTGCAGCATCCCCATGGTCACGTGATCAAAATTTGGATCCTGGGCACAGAAGTTGGCCGCCTGGCATCGGCAGAGACTCCAAATTGGCACAGCCAAAATATTCAGGGCTGGGACCGTTTCCTGGATTCCTGCATTCCAGAGCCGAAGGGGGAAGGGCTGGCTTCCCTTCGCCACAAGGACAGAGGTTGCTCTCGGTCCCAGAGAAGGACGTGGCCAAATCGGCTTTTCTCCCCCCACCCCCCTCATGCAAAGGGCAGGCTTCCTGGGAAAGGAGGGTGTGAGGGAAACAATGGGAGCCCCCAAGCTGCAAAAGGATTACAGAGATCCAGAACTTTTGTCTTTTGAAAATATCTTTAAAGAAAACCCCAGACAATAAAAATATTACAACATTGAGACTTCGGTAAAAGTGCAGAGAAGAGCAAGTAAGATGATTAAAGACCTGGAGTCTAAAATGAATAGAATAGAGAATAGAGAATAGAGAATAGAGAATAGAATATAGAATATAGAATATAGAATATAGAATATAGAATATAGAATATAGAATATAGAATATAGAATATAGAATATAGAATATAGAATATAGAATATAGGATAGGATAGGATAGGATAGGATAGGATAGGAAAGGATAGGATAGGATTGCTGCAGGATTTGGGTTTGGCTGCTCTAGAGAAAAGAAGGACGGGGGGTGGCGGGTGGGGGGGAGAAGGGGGGGAAAGACACACGAGAGCAGTATTCCAGGGGCTTTGAGGGGCTGCCCCAAAGAAGAGGGAGATCCACTTATTTTCCAAAACCCCAGAAGGCAAGACAGGGAGCAATGGATGGGAACCAATCAAGGAGAGAAGCAACCTGGAATGGAGGAGCAACTTCCTAACAATGAAGACAATTAACCAGTGGAACTGCTTGCCACCAGAAGTTGTGGGTGCTCCATCACTGGAGGCTTTTAAGAAGAGATTGGACAATCACTTGTCTGAAATGGGATAGAATCTCCTGCTTCAGGAGGGGGCTGGAGTCCCTTCCAATTCTGTTCTGTTCTGTTCATGATTTGGAAGGGGGTAACATCAGCCGGAGGCCTCCAATCTCCCAGGAACTGTTTTGGCTCTGAGCTAAGATTCCGGGAGATAATTCCTTGTTCCCTTTTCTGCTTTTGCAAATCTAGAAACAAACAGGGCACAAAATGCCAAACGGATAAACCACGAAGTGGGCCTGATTCCCACAACCGATGGAAACGGGTTCCTGTGAGACGGGAAGCCACAGAGGAGCCCACCCACGTCAGCCAAGCTACCTCAAGGGCACAAGCTGTTCTGGGATGAGACAGCCTATATTCTGGCTGCTTGTGTGTATGTGTGAGCCTTTTTTTTGGCGAACTGGATGTCTTCAACCAGAGATGCAAATTTGTGAGTCCCTGCCTGGAAGCCTTGGGGTTGGGATGGATGACCTCAGGGTGCTTTTCAGCTCCCTGCTCTGAAACTTTTCACTTGCCAGAAAATACAGTGGTGTGTGTGTCTGCTTTTTCCTTGATGAACTGGACACCTTCAACCAGAATGTGCAACTTTTCTGCCTGGAAGCCTTGGGGTTGGGATGGATGACCTCAGGGGGGTTTTCAACTCCTTGTCCTGCCACTCTGAAACTTTTCACTTGCCAGAAGATACAAAGTTCTCTCTCTCTCTCTCTCTCTCTGTGTGTGTGTGTGTGTGTGTGTGTCATGCAGACACTCGACACTCCTGCAGCCAAGGCGGGGTTCCCAATCTTGCAAACTCAACTTTGGCTCCCAAACTCCAAGGGTTGCTTCCCACCTCCCGACAATCTTGTGGCCACACATTTGGGTGTTAATCTGAGGGTGTCACAAAGAGCGTGAGAAAGCTGGACCCCGTCAAGACAGGGAAAGACAGATGTTGCTGGTTGTGTGTGTGTGTGTGTGTGTGTGTGGGGGCAGCCTCTTCTGCGCGAGAGGCTGATTTATCTGGCCTTTCTGGGCCTGGTCCAGCCGAAAGAGGGGGAAGCCTCCACTTCCTTTCCTAGCAGGGAGAGCCAAAGGCTGCCAAGGCAAATGAACCATCTGGTGCCCCCAGGAAAGAAAGGAAAAACAGGACCTGGCTTTAAAGCAACAATAACAAAAACAAGACACACAAACGCCCCGAGATTCCCACGCAATCCGAGGCTTGGCTCTGCTGCTCAAGGCCAAGCATTCCTTTCGGGCTGAACAGATGATTGCAAAAAAGGACCCCTTTTGGCCCCCGGTTCCAGAACGGGGCGACTTTGCTTTGCTCCCGGGGGGTGGGGGTGGGGGGTGGGGGAGGAAGGGACAGGAAGAGACCCCAAATCTCAGCACTTAAATAGGTGGGAGACTTTGACTCCAGAAGTTGTGGGAGCTCCATCCCTGGAGGCTTTTAGGAAGAGACTGGACAACTATTTGTCTGGAATGGTATACAGGGTCTCCTGTTGAGCAGGGGTTGGACTAGATGACCTCTCTGAGTTTTATTGTTTTCTTGCAAACATTTCATTACCAAACTAGGTAACATCATCAGGATTAGTAAGGGCTTGCTTTCAGCTTCTGTTTTAGTGGCTTGGCCTGTCAGTGTTGGTGAGGAAACAACCCAACTCAGAGAACACTCTGAGTCGTCGTCTTCTTCTTCTTCTTCTTCTTCTTCTTCTTCTTCTTCTTCTTCTTCTTCTTCTTCTTCTTCTTCTTCTTCCTCTTCCTCTTCCTCTTCCTCTTCCTCTTCCTCTTCTCCTCCTCCTCCTCCTCCTCCTCCTCCTCCTCCTCCTCCTCCTCCTCCTCCTCCTCCTCCTCCTCCTCTCTGCAATCTCACTCCCTTTTAGCACTGATGATGTTACCTAGTTCGGTTATGAAATGCCTGAAGAAAACAATCCAGTTCAGAGAACACCCAGGACTCCTCAAAGCTGTGCATGTTGGGTCTTTATTACAACTAACTTCTATCCTCAATTATCTTTACCCACCCCTCCTCCTCCCTGTCTGGACCCCCCTGCAGGGACCCCCCACGGCTCAGACCCTGGGAAGGACAGAGCTGGGAGGCAGAATGAAGCCTCCAGCTTCTGGTGCAGCCTATCTCTGAATGCAGTTCTCCGAGTCCAGCAAGGGAGAGGTCAGCTGGCTCTGCCCCCTTGTGGCATCTCAGAAGCACAACAGGGCACCTGCCACGCAAAAGACCACCCAGAAAGGTGCCTCTTTTGTAAATAGGCCTGGCTGGGGGAGGGGAGGGTGACCTCCAAGCCCAGATGGTTAGGGACTGTCCTGGGCCCTCCCCCCACCCTCTAGCCATGCCATGCCGATTTCGGATTCCTGAACCAACAAGAAGCTGAATCCCAAAATCTGAGTTGAAAATACCTGGAACTCGGTGTGAATGATGGGATGCCATTGAGAATTATGGAGTTGGAAGGGACCTTAGAGGTCTTCTAGTCCAGCCCCCTCCTCAAGCAGGAGACCCTACACCATTTCAGACAGGTGGCTGTCCAGTCTCTTCTTAAAAACCTCCAGTGATGGAGCACCCGCAACATCTGGTGGCAAGCAGTTCCGCTGGTTAATTGTCCTCACTGTTAGGAAGTTTCTCCTCAATTCCAGATTGTTTCTCTCCTTGATTAGTTTCCATCCATTGTTCCTTGCCCTGCCTTCTGGTGCTTTGGACAATGGGTTGACCCCCCCTTCTTTGGGGCAGCCCCCCAAATGCTGCTATCCAACTATCTAGTAAGGCTGCATTACTCTTCTCATCTTTCCTATTACCTCTCTCCTTGTCTTCTTTTGACTATAACTTTTTTGCTTGTATCTTATGATTTATATTGTTTTATTGAGCATCCCACTATGATTTATGCTGGTTGCTTATTCAGTATCCTGTGTTGTATCTTATGATTTATGATGGATGTATTTTTACCATGACTAGGATCATAATTTATCACTTGTTGCTTTGATGTACACTGAGAGCTTTTGCACCGGAGACTTTTGGACTTGTGTGTCCAATCTCACTTGGCCAATAAAGAATTCGAATTCTATCCTGTCGCCCTTGGTCCTTCTTTTCATTACGTTAGACAATCATCTGGAGCGACCCCAGGGGGCACCCAAGTGCATCTTTGGCTGCCTGGTGTGGGGACCGTGGCCTGGGGGGATCGTGGGGTACCCCAAATCTCCCTCGCCTTTCCCGTTCCGGATTCCCCTGGACGGATCCTCACTTAGTCTGCCTCTCCTCGCAACCCTCCTCCTCGCCTTCGCCTCCCCCCCATTTGGTTTCTCTCCAACAACAACCCTGTGAGGTAGATGAGGCTGAGAAAGGGGGAAAATCCCCAAGATCCCCCAGTGACAGCGCAGAACTCGCTCCCCGCCTCCCCGGGAGAGAAAGTCTCCACGAAAACTTACTCCGAAGTAACTCATCGGCTCAACAGCCTCCTTATTATTTGCTCAATTTATGTGCCGCCTCTCTCGCCGCCAGGCTGTTATGGGCGGCTTACAACAATATCCACAACTTACTTACTGCTCGTGGCTAACATTACTCAGGAGTAAGTTTCTCTGTAGCTGCTCCGCTTTGGAAACCGAGGCTCGCATCGCGGCGCGTTTACACCCCAGGGGAGCCCAGAGACTTAAGCGGGCTACAAGACTCCCCCTCCCCGCAGCCCCCTACTCCGGATCGGGACAGACCTGTGGCTGATCCTCGGGGCGAACGCGGGGCTCCCTCCCAGGCGGGCGTGGGCTGGATTGCCTCGAGGTGCCCCCCCCGCGATCTCCTGGCCTCCGCCCGGAGGGTGGCTCGACTCCCCCAAGCGCCGTCCGCACGTCCAGCTGCCGCTTGTTGCTGGACGTCGAAACAGCTGGGCTGCTGCCGGGGACACATCTGGCGGCGGGGCGGAGTCGCGGTTCTTTGCCGCTTCTCCGGATCCGTCCTGGCAGCTCCGCGGCGGCTGGGAAGGAGCCTGGAAGGAGCCAACGGTGCTTGCTTGGCCCGGCTCTTTCGGGGCTCCCGCCCCCCGCAGCTCTTGGATCGGCGGGCTTGGGGAGAGCCCTGGCCGTCCGCACCGGGGTCTCCGCTGCTATCCTGAGAAGCGGTGGGAAAGAAGACAGCGGGGCTCCAGGATTTGAGGGGCTGCCCCAAAGAAGACGGGGGGGGGGCTCCACCTCTTCTCCGAAGCCCCTGAAGGCAGGGCAAGAAAGAACGGATGGAAACTAACCCAGGAGAGAAGCGATCTGGAAATAAGGAGAAACTTCCTAACAGGGAGGACAATTAGCCAACGGAACAGCCTGCCACCAGAAGCGGTGGGTGCTCCGACACTGGCAGCTTTCAAGAAGAGACTGGACAGCCACTTGTCTGAAATCCTATAGGATTTCCTGCCTAAGCAGGGGGTTGGACTAGAAGACCTCCAAGGTCCCTTCCAACTCTGTGAAGGAGCAGATCCGAATTTTGCAGCCCGCCCGCCCCGGGCTGGCCGGTAAATCCTTTGTCTTGCTGGGATAAAACCTGGAGCATTTCCACAGCCCCCCCCCCCCCCGCAGCAAAACTCAACTCTGCGGCCCGTCTTGATTTGGAAATACAGAATCTATTGGGTCAGCCAGAGGTGACAACTCGCATCTGCTTCGCAATCTCGTCTTTGTGATCCCAGAGCAACCCCCCCCCACACTCTCCGTTAAAAAAAACCCCATGATTTTGGAAGGACAGAAACGCAGTAAGACTGATTAGAATTTCGGAAGGTTTAAGTCTCCTCGGAAATGCTTTAAAAGGGGGAAGAAAACCGCAGGAGGAAAAGGACCCCGCGCCCACCCCCCAAAATCCTGGCAGTGTCTCCTCCGTGGGTAGGCACCTCTGAAACTTTTCCTTTGGAAGAAGAAGGCAGGAGGGGAGGCCCCCGGAGAGGATTCCGTGCAAAAGGGGCTTAGAGGGTGATTGGTGGGTCTGAGAGACCCCCGACCACAGTCTGCGGGGAACAACCCTCAGCCGGGGAAGTGCAAAGGAATTGGAGCCGGCTAGAAGAATTAAAGTCATTAACTCATTAAGGAGAGAAGCAACCTGGAATGAAGGAGAAACTTCCTAACAACGAGGACAATTAACCAGTGGAACAGCTTGCCACCAGAAGCTGTGGGTGCTCCAACACTGGAGGTTTTAAGAAGAGATTATTAGACAATGATTTATCTGAGCAGGGGGCTGGACGAGAAGACCTCCAGGGTCCCTTCCAATTATTCTATTCTATTCTATTCTATTCTATTCTATTCTATTCTATTCTATTCTATTCTATTCTATTCTATTCTATTCTATTCTATTCTCACACCACAATTGGAAACGCACGCCCCCGTGTGGTGCAAAGCCATATTGCAAAGAACAGATCAAAAAGCAACCCCAAAGGTTTAAAACTCTCAGCAGGAATTTAGATGGTATTTCAAAATAAGCAGTTTAAAAAAAAAAAACTCAAAATAGAAAAAAAAC
This sequence comes from Masticophis lateralis, assembly GCA_030761175.1. Classification (NCBI taxonomy): domain Eukaryota; kingdom Metazoa; phylum Chordata; class Lepidosauria; order Squamata; family Colubridae; genus Masticophis; species Masticophis lateralis. The sequence continues at coordinate 352,809,212 of JAUDYJ010000001.1, read as the reverse complement.
AACAACCCAGAAACTTTGATTTGGGGTTTTGATGATGACCTTAATTGGTGACTCTAGAAACGGCTAGGATTTGCTAAATACGTAAAGTACAAAGTTGAGGTTGTAACTATTTTGTATTTTACTGCACTCAAAGCAGTGGGAAGTCGCTGCTTTATTTTTTTCTCTTTTACTTGGTAATATCTCTTCCCTTCTTTTCTTTCACCTATTCCCCTATTATCTTTGTTTCTATTTGTATTGTGAATTTTAATAAAGGTTCTTTTAAAAAGATAAGCAGAGAGTCAAACATAAAGGGTTTTTCTTATTAGAGACCAGTATGGATTTGTCTAGAATAAGATTTGCTGCATTGCCCTTCTCTCTCCCTCCCTCCCTCCCTCCCTCCCTCCCTCCCTTCTTGCTTCCTTCTTTCCTTCCTTCCTGTCCTCTCCTCTCCTCTCCTCTTCCCTCCTTCCCTTCTTTCTTTTTCTCTCCCTCCCTCCCTCCTTCCTTCCTTTCTTCCTTCCTTCCTTCCTTCTCTTTCCTTCCTTCCTTCCTTCCTTCCTTCCTTCCTTCCTTCCTTCCTTCCTTCCTTCCTTCCTCCCTCCCTCCCTCCCTCCCCTCTCTTCCTCCTTATTAGATAGTTTTCTTAATAGAAGAAATGAATTACATGGCCTTAATGTACTTTGATTTCAGCAAAGAGTTTTTCTATAGAGTGGAATTGGCTGAGAGAAATTGCAGAAAGAAAATGTTTTTTCTTCAAAAATACAACAGTTAAATCCACAGCTGGACTCCTTAGTGCTCTCTGAGCTATTTGCTTGCAAATGTAACCTCATCAGAGCAACCTTAACATCACTCACACTGATGATGTTACCTAGTCGGGTAGTGAAACATCTGAACGCAAACATCCCAGGTCAGAGAGCACCATGGGCTCCATAGTTCAACCCTGAGCTGCAGAAATTCTCTGCTGTTGGAAACCCTGGGCTGCTTGTTCTACGGAGCTACTGAAGAGAAGCTCCCAAGCTCGCATTCCACTTAGTAGAGAGGCTGAAACTCAAGATTTTGGACATGGGACCTATTTGGTGGGAAAATGGCCCCACCCTCCCTCATACCCTGTTGGATAAACAGAGTTATAGAATCAAAAGCAGGTGAAGTATTAGTCCTGCTTTATAAAGCCTTATAAGGCCAGACCTGGAATATTCTGCCTCCGGTTTTCATCACCACATGACAGGAAAGATGCTGAGACTTTGCAAAGAGTGCAGAGAAGAGCAACTGAAGGCCTGGAGATAAAAACATAGGAAGAATGGTTGCAGGACTAGGGGGGGGGGGACATGATAGCAGTGTTTCAATATTTGAGGGGCTGCCCCGAAGAAGAAGAGGTCAAATTATTTTCCAAAAGCCCCTAAAGGCAGGACAAGAAACAATGGATGGAAACTAATCAAGGAGAGAAGCACCTGGATCGAAGGAGAAACTTCCTGACAGGGAGGGCAACTACGCAGAGGAAAGGCTGGCCTTCAGATGTGGCTGCTTCAGCACTGGAGGTTCTAAAGAAGAGATTGGACACAGTGGACAGTCACTTGTCTGAAATGGTCTAGGACAGTGATGGCTAACCTTTTTGCCATCATGTGCCAAAAGTGGGGGGGGGGAGTGCGGGGTGGTCACGCGTGTGCATGTCCACACCCATAATTCTATGCGCCCTGCCCCCCTGGGCATACATGCATGCCCCCCCATGCCCCCCCGCTTTTGGCACGTGATGGCCCAGTGGGCCTAGTAGGCCCATTTTTCGCCCTCCCCAGGCTCCAGAGGCTTTCTAGGAGCCTGGGGAGTGTGAAAACAGCCTTCCCGACCACCCCCGGAGGCCAGAAACAGCCCATTTGCCAACTTCCGGTGGGCACCGAAGGCCTGAAAAATCAGCTGGCCAGCATGCGCACACATGCTGGAGTGAGCTAGGGCAATGCTCGTGTACCCACCAATAGGGCTCCGTGTGCCACCTGGCGTGCCTTAGGTTTGCCATCACAGGTATAGGATCTCCTGGTTGAGCTGGAGGCTGGATTAGGAGGCGTCTAAGATCCCTTCCAGCTCTATTCTGATTCTGATTCTTCCTATCAGCTCTGCAGAGCCTCAGGAATGGCGGTGGAAAATCAGCTTTGGAGTAAGTCACTTCAGACAACAAGGAGAGGACCCAGAAATGAAGAATCAATCCAGGAGCCATGCAAACAACTCATGTAGAAGCTCCTCCATCTTCTAAGTTGCTTGGGTTCAGTCATCCAAGAAGGATAACGTTTTTCTGCCTTCCTCCATACTCAGGAGCAAATAATCAAATAATCACCAGCAATATCTGGCAAAAACTGCCAAAATTACAACTCCTGGGAGCATCATCCACGTCTCCTTCAAAGAAGCCAAACCAGAGATTTATTTATTAATAAAATTTGTCACGTATCTCGCATCCAACGACTCTGAGATAACCACAGTATAGCTTTTATTCTTTTTTTTAAAAAAATAATCTTTATTTACATTTATAGTTAAAAAAAGACAACAACACATCAAACAAATAACAGAATAAAGAACATAAATACATATAAATAATACCTCCGTAATGAAATATTTAGTACAAACCTATACAATAAATTCATACTGCATTCAGGAGGAGATGAAACGACCTATTTTGAATGTTTGAATCTTTGAAAAAAACAACAATACACAGTACAGCTTTTATTCACTCCCAACCTCGGCTGGGATCCAAAATCAAAGCAGAGATTGATCTGGGTGGTCCTGGGACAGACAATCATGAGGTAATCTTAGGATCGTAGCTAGGCTGGGGAGTAAAATAGAAAAAGATTGGGGGGGGGGACACAGTGGCAGAGCCCCCCCCCCCGGTATTCTTGTCAGAAAATTCCAGAGGTGCTTTTTTTTTTTCAAGAGGCAGTTGGACTTTCTGGTTTCCCTTTGAAGAGGTTTCACTTGTCATCCAAGAAGCTTCTTCAGCTCCGGCTTGTCAGAAAATGACCTGGCTACATCCATGCTGTCAGTAGCATTTTGAGATTTCCCCCTTTTCTCTGGAGGGCCAGTTGCGCCCACGCCCAGCGTCCTTTCCCTGGCATTGCCCAACTGGCTGGGAGTGCCCAGGCAGGGAAAACCCAGGCTTAGCTCCTCCTGACCACAGGTTCCCTTTGGCCTTTCCAGGCAAGGAGCAAAAAGCCAAGGCTTCACCACAATAAAGCCGCTTTTCTCTCTTGGAGCCGGGATCTCCTGCCAGGAAAAAGAAGCATTTGGGGAGTGGAAAAAAAGAAAAGGAAAAAGATTCCGATCTTTGTGAAAAGCCCTTTCTTTGTGGGGAGAACAATCCCGTCCTTCATCCTTCCGCCCCCTCATTTACGAGAGCTTTCATCCCCTTCCTTCCCGTGACCCCCCTTTGGCTCCTTCATGTTTCCGTGAAGTGGCTTTGCTCACACGCGGTGCCAAAAAACCGATTCCCTGCTCAGCTGAAGTGGAGACGGCTTGAATGGCCCACATGGAAGCCACAGCTTCGCTGCGTTGTTTTTATTTGGAGTTTTTGGCCTGCGTTTTCTGCCATTTAAACCTGTTTCCCTTTAAAGTCAGATTTGGGGCTTTGAGCTTGGCGCCTGATGTTGGTCTGTGAACATTCAGTTTTGGTTGTCCCAAAGGTGCTTTTTTCAGGAGGCAACTGGACTGTCTTTGTTTTTTCTTTTGAAGAGGTTTCACTTCTCCTCCAAGAAGCTTCTTCTAAAGTAAATAAAAGTGAATAAAATAATAATGGGAATAAGGTAAATGGGAATAAAAGTGAATAAAGTAGGAATCATACAGAGTCAGTTACATGAACCCTACAAGACACTCTTTGTTCACTTTTATTCTAAGAGAGAAAGGGTCAGTTAAAGGACACTCTCTATCCACATTATTATAAGGAAGAAAAGGGCTTGGAGATTATATTAAAAATCAGCTAAAAGCCATTATTGGTAAATATATCTTCTGATGAGGAAAGTTCAGCTAGCTACCAAGGAAGGACAAGCCATATGGAAAACATTTGATGGGCATCACTGTCAAAGACACAAAGATATGTATGTTACAAAAAGTCACTTATGACCCAAGGATAACAGTAAATTTCCCATTAGCAACTACAAGCACTTAAGGAAAGTGTAATAGCTTAATAATTAGTAAACTAATGGAGTAGTAAAATTGTGTAGCCAAAATAATTTCATTTACTAGTATGTAATGTAATGGTTTGATGTTTAGTAAAGGGTAATGTAAGTTTGATGTATTTATAATGTAACCATATATGGAAGTCGGAAGAGCTAATAGCGCTCCCTGTTTTGAAAACAGATAAAAACAGTGTAAGAAAAGCTGCTCTTTGTTCAGATTTGCGAGAACCAATACTGCACTGAACCTTTGTGCAAAATAAATGCCTCTATCTGACCCAGGAATGTTTTCCAGTCTTTCATTTTCTACAACACTTCAGCTCTGACTGGATGGTGGGGGATGGAAGGATTTATATTCCTTGCAGACAGCTGGTCATTTGCATCCTTTTAGGCCACCTGGAGGTTTACCTGTGTCCTCAGGGTCACCTGAGTGGTGCTGCTGGACTGAGAATCTCTTCAGACATTCAGTTTTGGTGCTTCAGAATATTAAGCCACAGATATTCCCACAAACTGGCATTCCAGCTCAGATATTTCAGATTAAGAGTTGGAAGGGACCTTGTAGGTCATCTAGTCCAACCCCCCAGCCAAGCAGGAAACCCTACACCATTTCTAACAAATGTCCGTCCAGTCTCTTCTTGAAAGCCTCCAAAGATGAAGTTCCCACAACTTCCGAAGGCAACTTCTGTTTGATGGGTTGACTGTTCTCACTGACAGAAAATTTCTCCTAATTTCTAGGTTGAAGCTCTCCTTGTTCAGTTCCCATCCGTTATTCCTTGTCTGGCCTTCAGGTGCTTTGGAAAATAGTTTGACCCCCTTCCTCCTCTCTGTGGCAGCCCCTCAAATATTGGAAGATACTATCCTGTCTCCCCTGGTCCTTCACTTCACTAGACCAGCCATGCCCAGTTCCTGCAACCGTTCATCCTGTTTTAGTCTTCAGTCCCCTCGTCATCCTGGTTGCTCTTCTCTGCACTTTTTCTAGAGTTTCAACCTCTTTATAGTGTGATGACCAAAACTGGATGCAGTACTCTAGGTGTGATCTTACTAAGGTTTTATAGAGTGTATTAGTATCTCACTTGATCTTGATTGTATCTCTCTGATCAGTGGTGGGTTCCTCCCGGTTTGGCCCAGTTCTCTCGAGCTGGTAGCAGTGACGATATGATGTCACCAAACTGGTTCTGTCCCCCTGCCCCCCACCCCCCTCACCCCCCACGTTATTCTTACCTTTTATTGGGCCCCATCTCCAATCTATTGCTGCCTCCTGAGTCCCAGCTGATGGCTAGAGGGAAAAAAACTTCTTGCCGCGGGGCTTCAAAGGGCCGCCCTACAGCTGATCAGTGGTAAAAGGAAACAGATGAGTAGACCAGTGCCTGCAAAAACAAATGGGTAGATGGGGACAGCTCTGCAAGCAGTTAAAAGCCTGGTAGCTAAATCCTAAAGAATTGTCACATGAGCATCAATCCATGCCCACAAAATAAGCCACACCTACAGAACCGGTAGTAAAAAAAATTAGAATCCACCCCCGACTCTGATAATGCAATTTAGGATTGCATTGGCTTTTTTGGCTGCCACCGCACACTGCTGGCTCCTATTTAGCTGGTTGTCCACTAAGAATCCAAGATTCCTCTCACCGTCACTGCTATTAAATCTGGTTTCACCCAGTTTATATGTGTAGTTTTGGTTTTACTTTACTCTTCTGTACATTGTTACCAAGGATGAGTGGGGCAGGGTGGCATTGTGACTCTGTGTTGTAATGGGCTCCAGGAGGAGGAGGGAACCCCATCTCCCCCATTGTGAAGTGTGCTAAATTTCACCGTGCTGCGTGAGGCGCTACGAGAGCAGTGGGCAGGCCATGGAGGCGGCAACAGTTCCAAGCCTGAAGCGGAGGGAGGCAAGGGCTGCCTTGAGCAGAAATGTACCATGACAAAGGTGGAATGCTGTTGCCGCACAAAGGCACTTCGCTCCTGCTCTGGAATATGGAGCGAGTCTCCATCCCCCACCACTGCCCTTACCTTCTCAGGCCAGGCGAGGAGTGACTGGGAAGGGAGGGGCAGGGCCAGCCAATGGTGGGATCAGCCAATAGGGAGCTGCAGGAGAGGGCAGAAAGAGCTGCATGCGGTTCCAGAGTTGTGGTTGCAGACCCCTGCTCTAGGACAACTCACTGTGGCCAACTCACAGCGGCCAACTTGTCTTGACCAACTCGCAGTGGCCAACTTTCCCTGACCATCTTGCAGTGGCCAACTTGCCTTTACTAACTCACAGTGGCAAACTTGTCTTGACCAACTCACAATGACCAACTTGCCTTGACTAACTCACAGCAGCCAACTTGTCTTGATCAACTCACAGTGACCAACTTGCCTTGACCAACTCACAGTGGCCAACTTGACTTAACTAACTCGCAGTGGCCAACTTACCCTGACCATCTTGCAGTGGCCAACTTGTCTTGATCAACTCATAGTGGCCAACTTGCCTTGACTAACTCGCAGTGGCAAACTTGTCTTGATCAAGTCACAGTGGCCAACTTGCCCTGACCAGCTCACAGCAGCCAACTTGCCCTGACCAACTCACAGCAGTTTTTTGCGCATGCCCAAGATGGTGGCCGCACCCAGGACGCCGTGAGGGGATGGGTCTTGGCTGGCTGTTTTAGGGGTTCTGCGGGGGTTGCAGACCATCGGCAACCCCCCGCCCGGCCAGCAGAATATGCAGTCATCACGCTGGTGGGTTTGTAGCCCCCAGCGTGTCCTCCGGAGATTGCCGCTGGCCAAAAAGAAGTGGGAGGTGCCGCGAGAGATGGTGGCAAGCGGCGGCGGCAAGCGGTGGCAAGCGGCGGCAAGTGGCGGCAAGCGGCGGCGGCGACGAGACGGTGAGCGGTAGCGACAAGAGGGCAGCCAGCAGCTAGTGGATTGTGGATGGCTGCTGGGCCTTGGGCCCTGGCCCGCTTGGTCTGCGCTCATCCGGGGAGGTACCGAAGCCATCGGCAATGTCGGTCGCTGGAGCGGCCTGTATGATGGCGCCCAGGCGCCCTGGAGGTGGACGCCAGCAGACTTGCTAGTGGCCAGTGGGGGGGGGGATTTTTATCTTGGACGGCTTTAGCCAGGAGATTGAAGCCCAAATGGGTCTCACTGGACTGGCCCCCATGGCTTTTGCTGGTGGTGAGGTCTCCTTCCACCGATTAAGGTGGATTTACAATCTGGGGGCCTCCTTCTCTATCACCTTGTACCATCCTGTATCCAATGGGGCTGCCCCTCCCACCTGTCCTTTACTGGCCCTGAATCCATCAGCCCCCCCCCCCCGCCTTTACATATTGCCTGTACACTCCCGGAGTTGTTTCTTGACCTGACTTATTGACCATGCTGATTGAGCATCCTGCTGACTGACCATCTTGCTGACTGACCACCTTGCTGACTGGCCGTACTGGAGAACAGGGAAGTCACTGGAGGACTTTTGCAGCCGGTTCTTTATTGCTATCTACCCAGAGGGGGTGTTGTATTCTTCAGGACAATGTGGCCGGACCTCTGTGAGAGAGTGGCCCTGGCCTTTCCAACTCACCTGACTATTGAAACGAACCACAGTGAAAGGGTGGTTTGACACCTCCCAGTTGGACAGAACATAGTGACTCTAACCGCTACCGTGAGAGGGTAGCGAAGACTCTCCTGATTGACTTGTCCCTGCTCCTGGACATTGTTCTATCATTGCGGACCCGAGCCATGCTTTTATCGTCCTCTCTGTTTTTGTACTTGTTCTGAATGTACTCTAGGTCCACGCTTCTTGCCTTGCGAGACTCCCCCCTCTTGCAGGCCTGGCCCTCTATGTTATCGAGGGCCTACCTTAATGACGGGTTTTGGGACCCCGAGAGGTGGCATCTTGCAAAACGGGGGTTGAGGGCTTTTTTAAGATCGCTTTTTATCAGAATTTTAAGGGGTTCTGGGGTGGGGGGGGGGAGAGGGTTTGGGGGAGAACCCGAATGGGAGAAGGACAGGCTCGGCAGTTTGTGGTGTTACGGGGGTGTAGACTCTGGAGGTAAGAGGGCTCCTAGGGAGCCCTCTGTTGAGGGTTGGGCTATAAATACGCTGTGTGGGAGGGGCAGATATGGCGAGAGCGGGGGACCATATCGTGTGGTGGGGGCACGCACTTGCTGTCTTCGAGCGATTGCATGCCCTGGTCCCCGGAGCTATTCCCGTTCCCCAGGTTGTTCGGAGTCTCAGGACCCGAGGCTCCGGCTGCTGCCAGGTCCGTTGTAAATAAGGCCCCCCTCATATGTGACCTTCTTCAAGAGGGGGGTGCGGACCTGGCTGGTATTACAGAGACCTGGTTGGGCCACGAGGGTGGGGTTCCCCTCGTGGAGATGTGCCCACCAGGTTTCCTTGCATTCCACCAGCCGAGAGCTCAGGGTAGGGGTGGGGGAGTAGCGGTCATTATTAAGGAAGGTCTGGATCCGAGGGAGGCCACTGTACCTCAGATAGCCGGGTGTGAGTCCATCTTTGTGAGGTGGGGTCCTGGTGGGCGGATGGGTTTGTTAGTCACGTACCTGGCTCCCTGCCACATGGCAACGACCCTGCCCGAGCTCCTCAATATTGTAGCCGATGTGGCGATTGGCACCCCCAGGTTTATGGTCATGGGGGATTTCAATCTGCCATCTATCGGTGAAACATCTGAGATAGCTCGGGAGTTCATGGCTTCCATGATGGCCATGGACCTGACCCAGGTAATTCAGGGCCCGACTCACATTGGTGGACACACCCTGGATCTAGTTTTTGTCTCTGGGCAGTGGTTGAGTGGTCTCAATATTGGGGATATAGGTGTAGAACCCTTGTCATGGACTGACCACTTGCTCCTTCGACTTGACTTTCTGACCCCTGCACCTCACCGCAGGGAGGCGGAACCGACCAGGTGGTTCCGCCCCAGGCGCCTGATGGATCCTGATAGGTTCCAGACGGAGCTTGGGCCATTTCCTGAGACACTGACACGCGACTCGGCTGAGGACCTGGTGGCTGCCTGGGACAGGGCAGCCGGTGGGGCCTTGGACCACGTCGTGCCTTTGTGGCCTCTGACCCGGTGCCGAACCCACTTAGCCCCTTGGTTCACCGAGGAGCTGAGGGAGATGAAGCGCCGGAAAAGACGCCTGGAGAGTGGTTGGAGGGCCAGTCGCTCTGAATCTGACTTGACACTAGTAAGAGCCCATATTAAGACTTACATAGTGGCGATAAAAGCGGCTAAGTCTAATTACTTTGCCGCTCTTATCGCGTCATCAGATAATCACCCAGCCGCCCTGTTTAGGGTGACCCGCTCCCTCCTCCATTCGGGAGCGCGGGAGGATCCCTTACAGGGACGTGCTGAGGACTTTGTTCAATATCTGGATGATAAAATAACTCAGATTCGGGAAGATCTGGCCGCTGACTGGGTTAGTTCAGGCGGGGGGACTGAGGCAGGTCTTGAGAGTGTTATCTGGGCTGAGTTTGATCCTGTGGCTCCCGAGGACGTGGACAGGATTCTGGGAAGACTGAACGCAACCACATGTTTATTGGACCCGTGTCCCTCCTGGTTGGTGCTGGCCTCCCGGGAGGTTACATGAGGCTGGCTCCAGGAGATTATAAACGCTTCTTTGAGTGAGGGTGCCCTGCCGACCGCCTTGAAGGAGGCGGTGGTGAGGCTCCTCCTCAAAAAGCCCTCCCTGGACCCAGCTGTTTTGGCTAATTACCGTCCTGTCTCCAACCTTCCCTTTTTAGCGAAGGTTGTTGAGAGTGTGGTTGCGCGGCAGCTCCCCCGGTACCTGGATGAAGCTGTCTATTTAGACCCACTCCAGTCCGGCTTCAGGTCTGGATACAGCACCAAAACGGCATTGGTTGCGTTGGTGGATGATCTCTGGAGGGCCCGGGGTAGGGGGTACTCCTCTATCCTGTTAGACCTCTCAGCGGCTTTTGATACCATCGACCATGGTATCATGTTGCGCCGGTTGGAGGTATTGTGGGTGGGGGGCACCGTTCTGCGGTGGTTCTCCTCCTACCTCTCCGACCGGTCACAATCCGTGTTGACAGGGGGGCAGCGGTCGACCCCGAGGCGCCTGGTATGTGGGGTGCCACAAGGGTCGGTCCTCTCGCCCCTCCTGTTCAACATTTATGTAAAGCCACTGGGTGAGATCATCCGTGGTTTTGGGGTGGAGTTCCATCAGTACGCTGATGATACTCAGCTGTACATTTCCACCCCAGACCACCCCAACGATGCCGTGGAAGTGATGTCCCAGTGCCTTGAAGCTGTGCGGGTCTGGATGGGGAGAAACAGGCTTCGACTCAACCCCTCCAAGACCGAGTGGCTGTGGCTGCCGGCGTCCCGATATAGCCAGCTGACACCATCGCTGGTTATTGGGGGCGAATCATTGGCCCCCACGGAGAGGGTTCGCAACTTGGGTGTCCTCCTGGACCCATGGCTGTCTTTAGAGGATCACACGACAGCTGTGGCCAGGGGGGCTTTCTATCAGGTTTGCCTGATACGCCAGTTGCGGCCCTTTCTAGATCGGGACTCCCTACGCACAGTCACTCAGGCTCTTGTCACTTCCTGCCTGGACTACTGCAATGCTCTCTACATGGGGCTCCCCTTGGGGTGCACCCAGAGGCTCCAACTGGTGCAAAATGCGGCCGCGCGGGGGATTATGGGAGCGACTGGGCGCTCCCATGTGACACCTCTCCTGCGCGAGCTGCACTGGCTACCGGTGGACTACCGGGTGCGTTTCAAGGTGTTGGTAATCACCTTTAAAGCGCTCCATGGCTTAGGACCAGAGTACTTATGGGACCGCCTTCTGCCACCAATTGCCTCCCACCGGCCGGTTCGCTCCCATAGAGAGGGCCTCCTCAGGGTGCCGTCAGCCACACAATGCCGGCTGGCGACCCCCAGGGGGAGAGCCTTCTCTGTGGCAGCACCTACCCTCTGGAATGATCTGCCTCCAGAGTTAAGAACAATTTCTGACCTCCCGACTTTCCGGCGGGTTTTAAAAACTTATCTTTTTCGGCTTGCCGGCTTAGCCTGACTCCTGTAAATATTTTATTACTTTTAGAGTTTTTATTATCTTTTAAATGAATTTGTTTTAATCTACAGCTATTTATATTTGTTCTTTTATGAAATTTTAACTTTTGTGTATTTGTTTTTTAAATTGGCTGTGCACCACCCTGAGTCCGTAAGGAGAAGGGCGGTATATAAATCTAATAAATAAATAAAGTTTTCCGGTTTTGTAGAACCTTCCTCTTTTGGTATCAATGAAACAAAGGCTGCTTTCCATGAGGGGGGTATTTTACCCCCTTTTTGTATACTACAAAATAAATCTTTAAGATGTTCAATCATTTCTACTTGTAAAGTTTTATAATACACCGCTGTTAAGCCATCCGTCCTGGAGCTTTGGCTGTTTTCAATTGTTTAATTGCAAAAATAATCTGCTTGACTGTTATAAGTTGATTCATTCTTTCCTTTTGCTCCCTAGAGATTTCCACGACTCTCCTCTCTTCTAAATATTTATCTATAAATTCACTCTGTGTATGATCTTTGGCATATAATTTAGTATAATAATCTAAAAAAGCTTCTTTGATTAGACTTTGTTGAGAAACTTCCTTCCCTCCATGCTCAATACTGCCAATAACACGGGAGCTCTGCTGTTTTCCCAGTGTATAAACCAGCCACCTGCCTGGTTTGTTAGCATTACTAAATGTATTATATTTTGCAAATTGTAGATTAGTTGCTACTCGTTCCACTATAAGCATTTGAAATTGGTCTTTCAAAAGTTTTATGATTTCCTGTACTTTTTTATCCATTGGATTTTTTATAAGTAATTGTTCTTTTTTCTTTATCTGTCCTTCCATTTCTAATCTTTTCCTTTGCTGATTTAACTTATGTTTAGAGTTCATATGAATCAGTACCTCCCGCATATACGCCTTACTCGCATCCCAAACAATTTCAATAGGGGTACCCTTATTCAAATTCATTTCAAAAAATTCTTTCATTTGTTTTTTAAGTTCATTTACATTCTTTTCATATCTGAACAAGTTTTCATTTACTCTCCATGATCTTCTCTCGTTCTTTCCCATTTCCATTTCTATCCATACTGGGCTATGGTCAGATAGAGTCCTCGGAAATATCTTTGTTTTCTTTGTTTTTAAAAGTAAATCAGCTGTAACTAAAATGAAATCAATCCTGGAGAAAGATCTATGTCAATCTGAAAAAAAGGTAAAATCCAATTCTTTTGGGTTCTGCACTCTCCATACATCTTTCAGTTCAAAATATTCTTTCATATCAAAAAAAGTCTGTGGTAATTTAACACATGATTTTGCCAAACTCTTCTTATCTTTTTTGATATCTATTACTCCATTCCAATCTCCCATAAGTAAAATAGATCTATAATCCCATTGCAATATTTTAGAATGTATTAATTTATAAAAGTTTTCTTGTTGCTGGTTGGGAGCATAAATTCCAATAACCAAAAGTGGGCCATTCTGTGTATGTAACTTGATTGCTATATATCTTCCACAATCATCTGCTTCTATAATTTTAGTTAATAATCTTTTATTTATGTAAAACACAACACCATTCTTTTTCTCTGAATTTGAAGCTATAAATTGTGCACCTAGTTTAGAATTCATCAAATATTTTTTATCCTGTATTCTGATGTGAGTTTCTTGCAAACAGATAACATCATTGTTAAATTGTCTCAGATAGTGAAATATTTTTCTTCTTTTCTGTGGTGAGTTCAGTCCATTCACGTTCCAAGATAGAAATTTAATTGTCATTTGTAGTCTCACGAAGCATTACGAGCATTTGCTGAAGTTTCTGTTCCAAAGAACAGAGAGCCTGGCTCCTCCCATGGCTTCGGGTTTCTGTGGTTAACCATTGGCAACCTTCTTATCTTGTGGTGGAATAGACCTCTGCTGCTGTTGTTTGTCTAGAATTTGCTTGTGAGCTGCTCGAGTTATACGCTGATCTTTAGGTTCCTGCAACAACAAGTCGAGGTCCAATGCCACCTCTCTTGTATTTCTGGGTGGTCCTTTTCTAGTCTCAGAAAAATCCAGCAATAGTTCATCTAAAGAGCCCCCTATTGCTCCTTGAATTTCCTCTATTGCTCGTTGAGTTTCCATTGCCTCCAGCTCCATCTGTTTCCGCTGTTCCTCAGACTCTTGTTCAAATTCCTTCTCTATAACACCCTCCTCTATAGCTAACATTGAAGATGTACATGGAGATGCTGCACCAGTTTTAAGAACTCTGAAATAAAATTCTTCCACTTTTTCCACAGTATTTAATCGGTATCTCTCTCCTTGGTACCTCAATATTATACCAACTGGGGCATCCCTTCTAAATGGAATCTGTTGTTTCTTCAACTCAGTCACCAAAAATCCAAAATCCTTTCTATCTCTTAACATTTTAGGCGGCAATTCTTTGTAAATCCCAATCTCCTTTCCATCCACTTGAACAGTAGAGACAAAAGACTTTTGCAAGATATCATTTCTCATTCTTCTATCTGTAAAGTAGATCACCACATCTCTAGGCAAGTTCCTTTACCTTGTCACCTGAGAGTTCATTCTATAGACCTTGTCAATCTTGCACAAGACATCCTCAGGGTTAATCTTTAACATCACAGCAAGGGCATCAGCACAAACCATTCTCAAATCCTCTCTGTTGTTTTCTTTTATTCCTCTCAGTCTTAGAGCAAATTCCATAAATCTGAATTGCATCATAGTCACTTCATTTTCAATTCTTTGAGTTTTATTATCCACATTAGAAATTTTATTGTCAGCTTCCCTCATTTTAGATTCAAATTCTGAACTGAGTTCAATCACTTTTTTATCAATCTCAACAACCACTTCTGACAAACCAGTAACAACTGTCAGTATATCTCGTTTCATCTTGTCATACTTTTCTTGAACCACCTCTTTAATTTCCTGCTGAGACTTTTCAAATTTCTGCTGAGACTTTTCAAATTTTTGGTCCATTACTTCAGTTTGGTTCATCAGAGCCAGAGCAATAAATTCCTTCAAATCCTTAAATCTAATCTCCTGTTCTTGGCTCTGAGTCTGAGTCTCTGGCTGCTCTTTTGTTTTGTAAGTAGGGGAGCCCCCCCCCCCTGCAGCTTTGGAAGCTGGCTTAGTCTGCTTAAAAGCCATAGTACTATGCTGTCTTATTCTTTCTAGGAAAGAGGTCTTCCCCTCTTTTCCACCACGGAGTCGTTTTAAAAACTTCCCCAGCTTCAATCAAGTTTATAAAAGAGAGGGAACAGATGGAAATCACTTTAAAAAACTTTTCTCTTTTCTTCTAACAAGCACTGTTACTTTAAGTAGTTTAAAACGCGTTAAAACACACAGGCATTTCCACTTTCACTTTGTTTTTTTTTCTCTGCTGAAGCCGGACGCCATTTTAATTTACTTTGACTCCTTCTCAATTCTCAAGTTTAGTGACAGGGCTAGGATTAATACTTGCGTTTTTGGTTTAAAGGATTTCACCCTGCTTGGTTTAAAAGATTCAATTGTTTTCCTCTGCTGAAGTTGGTCACGTCGTCTAGCTCTGCTGAATGCAGAGTTGTCCCTGGAATCCGGAGCCTCGGCGAGCTGGATAGGGAGCCTCACCCTGCTTCCTCCCCAGAAGCAAAAAAGACAGTCTGGAGGCTTCACAGGGGGTTCTACCTAGTCTCGCCGGCCCTCCTCACATTTCTTCAAAAAAACTGAGTTTTTCAAGCCGCCTCTCAGCTGTAGAGGTGGCTCTTTACGGGCGGCAAGGCTGGCGGTCACAAGAAGACCATCTAACGATGACGGCGGCGCCAACTGGAAGTGATTAAATTGAATTATTGAATTGTCTCATGAGTTGGCTGTGGCGAGTTGACCCATTCTGGCCATGATGCCCCATTAATGCTCATACTATCTGAATAAATTATGTCATAGGCCAAATGCCATCTTGGTTGCTTCATATGTAGGTCACAGGCCCAACTTCCTCTTGACTTGCAGGTTCCTTTGCTATGGGGATTAAACAAAAGAGACACAAACATGTTTTCCCCTTTCTGGTGTATGAAGAGAAACAATGGAAACTTGCTTTTCCTTGCAATTATCAGAAGACTAGTAATTCTTCATGTCCCACCCCCCCTTCCCCTGTGGATTTCTACCTAGAAAAATCTTTCCAAGATAAAATCTGTTTCAAAAAGCATTTCTCCTGGTGTGGCAAAAATAACCCCTTTCCTTGTCTTGCAAAGTACAAACTCCTCGGTTCGCTGACCCAGGTTTTCTCTTCGGTCACAGCCCAAACACAGGTAAGTGTTTGACATAGATATGCCCTGCTGAGGCCACCCAGGTGGCATGACCTCTCTCTATGGTGCTAAAGCTGGTGGTGAGATTTCAAGGGCTCCCTGCCATTCAGCTTCTGCCCAAACCTTGATTTCTGACCTAGGAGGGAAGGTGAGAAGAATGGCTGTGTTGCCTCTCCTGCTGCTGCTCTTCTGGCTCCAGCCTCCAATTTCTGCTAAGGGGAAGCAAAGTGTATGTGTGCTGACAAACCCTTTCCAGACTCCGGAACAATGGGACTATTACAGGTCTGGTGACTTCATCATTGGTGGGAATTTGAACCTGCAGACCTTTGATGCCTTCAATTTTCAGGACTACGAAGAAACCCTATTCTCACGCGTTTTTGGAAAGGAGTAAGTTTCACCTGGAGGGGAAAGAAGTAGACGGTTATTTGCTTTGTTTGGAGCTCAGGGGCCCCTCTAGGAAGCCCTTCCTCTAGTGAGGTTTGCAATTTCCCAGTTTAGTTGAGATCTTTCTACTTTTCTCAGTAAAAAGCCAAATTCATAAAATAGGCTAGAATTCCCAACCTTTCCAGAACTCTTCACCAGGAAAAGGAGAACATAAGTTATAAAGGAGGACAACACCTGAGATCTTGTGTTCATCTAATTCAGTAGTTGACTTGTAATATTAACCTGGACTGAAGGTCGTGCTGGAAGACTCAAGGAGAAGCTCAAAGCTTTTCCAGGGTGGGGTATTGTAAAAAATGATAAAACTCAGTGTTGGAATCAGCAGAGCTCATGAAGAACGGCTTTCAGGAAATCCGTGGAGCCTTCTGATCAGCAATGGTTAGCAGCCCTGAAGAAGCTGCTCCAAGAGAGGCTCAGATTGATTAGGGTGGAAGAGGAGCAACTGGGAAGGATGAGAGCCACTGGAGCAGAGTGAAGAAGGGAGGGAGGACAGAAGGGTATCACATGGTCCCTGATTTGGATGGACAGACATTTCTGCTTTCTTATAAATCATTTTTTTTAAATCAAGAAAGATCCTTAATAAACAAACCTTATGGAACCTGGGACTTGCTGCTCCACAGAACACACCCACACACCCACACACGACAAGACCAACCCCACCAACACACACAAGCTGTCCTGTAATGTTCCCCAATGTTTATGTATTCTGTTATTTAGAAATCTATTCCATTCTGTTCCATAAGACAAGTTTTTTTCTCACAATAGCACCATCAGCAAGAACTACCAGCAGTTCCTGGCTTTGATGTTTGCAGTCAGAGAGGTCAACAAGGATCTGGTTCTCCTGCCCAACATCACCCTTGGCTTCCACATCTACGACAATCACAAGTTGGAGAGGAGGGTTTTCTTGTTCAGCTTCTCCCTGCTCTCCACACGAGGACAAATGGTTCCAGGCTACAAATGTGACCGGCAAGACTCTCTGCTCTCTGTCATGGGAGGTCTCAACTCCAGATCCTCAAGGCTGATGGCCTCCATCTTCAGCATCTTCAAGGTCTCGCAGGTAAGGGGGCTCCATTGGAGGCAGTATGGGGTAGACAAACAAGAGAAGCACGTGATGTCCATGGAGAGTCTCAATGCAGGTCATGGTTGGCCCAAAGGTGCTTTTCAAAAAGTAACTGGAGTTTCTTGGTTTTTTCCTTGAATATGTTTTTTTTTTAATTTGATTTATATGCCTCCCTTCTCCGCAGACTCAGGGTGGCTTACAATGCGTTAAGCAATAACACATGTTTGACTTCTCATCCAAGAAGCCGTAAGTTCTAAGGGCTTCCTTGATGTGCTTAGGAATCAAGGAAGTCCACAGAGCTTATGGTTATCTTGAAACTCAGAAAAAGAACCAGTAGGAGCTTCTCCATAACAGACAAATATGAGAACAACCAACAGATGTTGTCATGTTGTCATCCCATACAAGAATATTTGAAAAACTCAGGAGGATTTTCAACCAACACAAGATAGATGCACACCTTAAACCCAATAATACATTAAGGCAGAAACTTATCCACCTCAAGGATAAAATACTCAGACACAAATCGAGCAATTTGGTATATGCAGTAGAGACATGTGCATATCTGTACATTGGAGAAACAAAACAACCACTTCATATACACATGGCACAACATAGGAGAACAAACCCATCAAGACAGGATTCAGCAGTCTATCTGCATTTGAAAGGCAAAGCTCACTGCTTTTGAAGATGGCAAAGTCCACATTCTGGACAGAAAAGAACTGCTGCTTTGAAAGAGGAGTAAAAGAGGCCATCTACTTTAAAATTGAGCAGCCCTCTTTCAACAGAGGGGGAGGGATATGACACCACCCATCTCCTGTTCACAACACAGTCCTTTCAGCAGTTCCAAAAAGGTTGGTTCCACATCCATTTGCACTGTTAAGATAATGCTGAGGGCACAGATAAATCTCCCAGTGGCCTCAATGACTCTCAGAAAGAGTGCTAATGACCAGATGACTGCAAAGAATATAACCTCTCCCATTCTCCGCCATTCAGTCGGAACTGAAGAAGCTTCTTGGATGAGAAGCAAAAGGTTTCATTTAAGGAAAAAACCAAGAAAGTCCAGGTGCCTTTTGGAAAAAGCACCTTTGGGATAAGAGGAGCACACACAGGAGCTAAATGTGATTTGAGGGTAGGGCACATTGGGAGTACATGACTTAAAGAATCCATGATATAGTTGACTTGATTTTTATATTTTGTGTGTTAAGATAAATTTTAATCTAACTCCAAGAAATAGATAATTGAATAATTCTGAATGCTAAACTTTCCTGGAGTGGTTCCATCCTAACCTATTCTTCATAAAAGTGTAGCTACCTTTTCTGTACAGTTTATTCATTTTATCAGGTGGAAGGTTTGTTCTCCTATCTGACATGTCACAGCCAGGCAAAATATGTTACAGTAGTGGCCAAAATTGTGGAAACCTATTGGGAAAACTATATTTTCTAAAACTAGCTAATAACACCACTTTTTTTTGGAGTAGTACCATAAAATTATATATCAATGGAAAGATTATTTCATCAAGAATGTAATGCAATAACTTTTATGGGGGATTTGCAATTAGAATAGCAGTTACAGTATAAAGAAGAAAAGTGAAACACGTAGAAAAAATGAGATATACAAAAATGATCACCATGTCAGTTAATACTTAGTTGGGTAACCTTTAGCATGAATATATACTGTTTATAAAATATATTTATATGTATATGAAATCTTAATCTGTTCACCGCCCTGAGTCCTTTGGGAGAAGGGCGGTATAGAAATTCAATAAATAAATAAAATAAATAAATAAATGAATGACAGTCTTACAACGTCTTCCCTTGGAGTGAACCAAGTCTTTTAGTTCTGTGGCTGTGAAACCAAGATTGAATGATGGCTTCTATTAACTGGGTTTTATTGCTGGGTCGCTTCTGACTAAGTCAGCTCCATAGATTTTCCATTGGGTTAAGAAGGTCTGGGCTCTTCCCAGGCCATTCCAGCAGTGGAATAGGATTCTCTTGAAACTCCAAAAAAGGTGTTATTAGCCATCAAACTTCAAAAATACACTTTTCCACAATTTTGGCCACTACTGTAACTGATGGCTCTTCCTAAGAAGGGAAGAAGCTTAAGTGAGTCAGGTTGATTGGTGGGACAAGAAAGCAAAGACCATAAATTCTTACGTTGAATCTCATTTTCTCAAGCTCGGTGTTGGCTTTGAGGTCTCTCAAAGAGACAGAAGAGTTTTTCCTTCCTTCTTCCGGATTAATCCCAAGGAATTTCTTCAGTATGAGGGTTTGGTTCAGCTGCTCCTGTATTTCCAGTGGAATTGGGTTGGGCTGGTGGCCCCAGAAGATGACGATGGAGAACGTTTCATCTCATCCCTGGTGCCAATGCTCAAGGAGAAGGAGATCTGCCTGGCCTTCAGCAACCTGTTCATTTCTGATAATATTGCTAAATTGGATTTATATGCCCTTCTCAAAACTTTATTTAAAGCTGAAGTAGTTATTCTCTTTGGAGGGTTCAAAAATGTTTCAGAATTCTTGTTCCGTTTGTATCATGATTTACTCTCTAGAAAGTCACCATTTTGGAAAGTTTGGATAATAACTTCCCATTGGACATTTGGTGCGATAGGATATCCATACAGTTTGGGAGTTTTAAAGCTCTTGCATGGAGCTTTGCATTTTAGGGACCACGCCGGGGATGTCCCCGAATTCAGCCGTTTCCTCCTGTCTTTAGAGCCTTTGAACCCACAAGGGGACGTCTTTCTCCCACTGTGGTGGGAAAGGGTCTTTAACTGCCGGTTCCATAAACCAGATAGGTTCCACAAACAATGCACAGGAAGGGAGAGTTTACAGAATCTGCCATCTTATGTATTTGAAACAAGCATGACGGGTGAAAGCTACAACATCTACAATGCTGTTCATGCTGTGGCACATGCGTTACATGCAGTGCATGGATCAGGAACGCGACCAGCCATGATGAGGCTTGGAAAGAGGATCTCAAATCTTCAATCGTGGCAGGTAATCCCTGGCATTTTTTAATCCAATCCACCGAGAGGAAACTTCCCATAAGTATTTCTTGAGTTTTGAATGAAATATCTGCATGCTATTTATTTGCTGCCTATTTCGCCATGGGCCTACTCTATTTATTGTGACTTACTACAATAAAAACGAAGAAATGAAAAGAGTGTAAGCAAAACAGAAGTCGAATAATAAAACAATAAAATAAATAATGAAAATAAAAACACCCAGAATACAACAACATGATGATCGAAAAGTTGAATGGGTGGATGGTAGTGAGCAAGGGAGGGGGAATCAATCCAGCAGCCCTCCTCCAGCATGGAAGTGCTTCAGGCACCTGCGGAAGGCAAGGATGGTGGGGGGAGATCTTAGCTGAGAAAGTGGGATGTTCCGAAGAGAGGATGCTGGAGGATCTAGGGTAGTGATGGCTAACCTTTTCTGGATGGAGTGCCAAAAGCCTGCATGAACCCGCCCCAAATGTGATGTGTGTTCACTCCTGCACATGGACTAATGACCCCATGCATGTGCCCCTGCCCCCTGCACATGTGTGCGTGACCCCCCCTGCATGTGCCCCACCCCTACACATGCTCAGCAGAGACCTGACAACCATGCATGAACTGGGGCGATGGCTCGCATGCCCACAGAGAGAGGGTGCTGCATGCCACCTGTGGCACCTGTGCCATAGGTTTGCCATCAAACCCACCACATCACGTTGCCATCACATGACCGACTTCTGCCACCAATGGCCTCCCACTGAACAACCCACTTCCACAGAGAGGGGCTCCTCAGGGTGCCGTCGGCCAAGCAATGTCGACTGGCGACCCCCAGGGGGAGAGCCTTCTCTGTGGGGGCACTCGCCCTCTGGAATGAACTGCCCCCAGGGATATGCATGATCCCTGACCTGCGTACCTTTCGCCGTGCCCTCAAGACCCTACTTTTCCAACAGGCTGGACTGGCTTAATAAGAATCTGGACTGGGTGTTTTAAATTTTTGGGTTTTTAACTGTGGGGCCAAAATTTGTTTTAATTGTGTTTTAAATTTTGTATACAAGGTTATTTTAATATAGCTGTGCACCGCCCTGAGTCCTTCGGGAGAAGGGTGGTATAGAAATCCAATAAACATAAACATAAACATAAAAGAAAAAAAGCCTCTGCTGAAAAGGCAACTCAACTGGGATTGTCAGAGCCTTTAAAAGCATTTTTTACCACCTTTTCGCTGAAGAGGTTGTAGAAAAAATGGTTTTAAAACTAAAAAAAAAATGGCCACGCCCACCCAGTCACATTACCCCACCAAGCCACGCCCACAGAACCTTTAGTAACAAATTTTAGATTTCACCACTACTTCCCAGGTGCCTGAGAAGGGAGGGCCCTGGGCTCCACCCAGTCACTTCTGCTGTTGCTGGTGCCCATTGCATCCTGCCTGCCCCCTCTCTGCCCCCAACTTCTCAGGGACACTCCAGCATTGTGAGGAGGAGCTGGGTGAAGAGCGAGGCCAGGCAGGAGCCGCAGGATCTAACATCTCTAACATCTAACAATTGGAAGAATCTGGAGTTGAACATTCTTAAAACTCAACAGATGATGGTAGATTTTAGGAGAAGCTCTCCGATCCCACCACTGAGGATAAATGCTTGCAATGGGTCAGCTGTAGAAGGGCTCTTGTGGTGAAATGGTGTGGCCAGACAGCCATGTTCAATTGTCCTAGACCACCTCTGTGAGTTGGGCCGAGAGAGATGGACTGGCCCAAGATCACCCAGCAGCTTTCATGGCTAAAGTGGGACTTGAACCCGCAGTCTCTTGCTTTCTAGCCTGGTGTGAAACTGGTACTCATTATACTTTCCTGCATCATTGAGTGACAAATCAGGGCAGGAACTCACTTCTGCACGGCTTCATTTGCTCAGACTCGGTTCCTGTTTTCTCCATTCTTTGAATGTAGTTAGAGAGAACCAGTAGAACTGTATCCTGTTGTGGTACAAATGGTTTAATCATTCCTAAAAGGAAACTATTCTAGATTCCCAGATATATTATGCATCCCTTTAAGATGAAGGCCATCCCAGAATGGTAGAAGCCGTAATGTCTCATTTGTGGCTTTCAGCCAATTTCTTCGATTTCTGAATGTTCCTTTTTCCCCCAGATTCTTCCCTATTTGAGGAAGATCCAGTTCAACAACAGTGCAGGAGAGGAAATTTCCTTCTCAGAAAATGGACTGGGATCTGCTCGTTATGACCTTATCAACTGGGTTCTCTGCCCCAATCGATCTTTTGTGCCTGTGAAGGTTGGGGAAATTGATCCATCGTCTCCCTCGAGAAACAATTTCACCATTGCTTCCAATGCAATCACCTGGGCCTCAAAGGTGAGCTGGAAGGAAACGTTGTAACTTCAGGGAAAGGCTCTCTCTCTCTTGAGGATACAGAATTCCCTTCTAACTCGAAACAGGATGACTGAATTAGAAAATGTGGCAGCCGTGGGTGGAAAACCTGCCTTGCATGTTACACAGTTGGCGATTGATAGATCCAAGAGAAGGGATGGGATGGGGAAAACCATTTGATTGAAACCCAGATGCAATTGGAACAGGCAACAGTGATCTCCATGGACCATTCAGTTGGATCTTCGTGATACCAGATTTGAGGATGATACTAAACTGGCAGGAATAGCCAACACCCTAGAAGATAGGCTCAAGATCCGGATGGATCTTGACAGACTTGAACATTGGGCCCTATCTAACAAAATGAAATTCAATGTAGAGAAAAATAAAGTCTTACACTTAGGTAAGGGGAGACTGGACTGCCATCTAGCCTGGCCTGAACCTCCCAGGAGTTTCCCCAATTTTTCTGGTAGACAATGGTGAATTATTCCTTTGGAAGACATTCTGGAGAGGGAAACAGGACAATAGAAACAAACAAATGAAGAACATTCTTTGCTGAGGCCATCTCAAGCATTTCTCTCTTCTTTTCAGAAGGTGCCCTTTGCCAGGTGTGGCATGAAGAGGTGCCAAGCAGGAGAGAGGAGAAGCATTCCAGAGGGTGAGCAGGTTTGCTGCTACCAATGTGATCCTTGTCTAGAAAGGACCATCTCTAATCAGGCAGGTAAAGCACACTTCAAATGCAGATCTTTGAGGATCATGTAAGCCATTCAGTAGATCAGAATATTGATTTTTAAAATCAGTTTTGGTACGATTGACATGTCTCAAAGCATTCATGGTTTTTCAGCAGAGCCTCTCAGTTTATGTATCCAAAGTATCTAAAGTATTACGTATTACGGAGGTATTACGGAGACCTGGTTGGGCCAGGAGGAGGGAGTTCTCCTAGTGGATATGTGCCCACCAGGCTTCCATGCATTCCATCAGCCGAGAGCTCAGGGCAGGGGTGGTGATGGTGGTGGTGGTTATTATAAAAGAAGGTCTTGATCCGAGGGAGTCCACCGTACCACAGATAGCCGGGTGTGAATCCCTCCTTGTGAAGTGGGGCCATGGAGTTCAGATGGATTTGTTGCTCACGTACCTGGCTCCCTGCCACGTGGCAACAGCCCTGCCTGAGCTGCTCAATGTGATAGCCGGGGTGGCGGTTGATACCCCCAGACTTTTGGTCTTGGGGGATTTCAATCTGCCATCCGTTGGTGAAATATCTGAGGTGGCTCGGGAGTTCATGGCTTCCATGACGGCCATGGACCTGACTCAGTTAATTCACGGCCCCACTCACACGGGCGGACACACCCTGGACTTAGTTTTTGTCTCTGGTCAGTGGTCGAGTGACCTTGATATAGGGGATATAGTCATTGAACCCTTGTCATGGTCGGACCACTCTCTCCTTCAACTGGACTTTCTAACCGCTACACCCCGCTGCAGGGAGGCAGAACCGACTAGGTGGTTCCGCCCGAGGCGCCTGATGGAACCAGATAGGTTCCAGATGGAGCTTGGGCCATTTCCTGAGACTCTGGCTCATGACTCGGCTGACAACCTGGTGGCCACCTGGAATAGTGCGGCCGCTGGGGCTTTGGACCGCGTTGTGCCTTTGCGGCCTCTGACCCGGCGCCGAACTCACCTGGCTCCTTGGTTCACTGAGGAGCTGAGGGAGATGAAGCGCCAGAAAAGACGCCTGGAGAGCAGTTGGAGGACCAGCCATTCCAAATCTGACCGAACACTGGTGAGCTCTCATATTAAGACCTATCTAATGGTGATAAAAGCGGCAAAGTCTAATTACTTTTCCGCTCTTATCGCGTCATCAGAAAATTGCCCAACTGCCCTGTTTAGGGTGACCCGCTCCCTCCTTCAATTGGGAGCGCGGGATGACCCCTTGCAGGGCCGAGCTGAGGACTTTGTGCAGTATCTGTATGACAAAATCGCTCAGATCTGGGAAGGTCTGGCCTCTGACTGGGTAAGTCCGGACAGGATGAGTGAGGCAGGTCTTGGGAGTGTGGTTTGGGAGGAGTTCGATCCTGTGGCTCCCGAGGACGTGGACAGGATTCTGGGACGGCTGAATGCGACCACATGTTTATTGGACCTGTGTCCCTCCTGGTTGGTGCTGGCTTCCCGGGAGGTTACACGAGGCTGGCTCCAGAAGATTGTTAACGCTTCTTTGAGTGAGGGTGTCCTGCCGGCCGCTTTGAAAGAAGCAGTGGTGAGACCCCTCCTCAAGAAGCCCTCTCTGGATCCGGCTGTTTTGGCTAACTACCGTCCAGTCTCCAACCTTCGCTTCCTTGCGAAGGTTGTTGAGAGTGTGGTTGCATGGCAGCTTCCCCGGTACCTGGATGAAGCTGTCTATCTAGATCCGCTTCAGTCTGGCTTCCGGCCTGGGCACAGCACGGAAATGGCATTGGTCACATTGGTGGATGATCTCTGGAGGGCGCGGGATAGGGGGTGCTCCTCTATCCTGGTCCTATTAGATCTCTCAGCGGCTTTTGATACCATCGACCATGGTATCATGTTGCGCCGGTTGGAGGGGTTGGGGGGGGCACTGTTTTGCAGTGGTTCTCCTCCTATCTCTCTGACCGGTCGCAATCTGTGTTGACGGGGGCAGCGGTCGACTCCGAGGCACCTTGTTTGTGGGATGCCACAGGGGTCGGTCCTCTCGCCCCTTCTGTCCAACATTTATGTAAAGCCGCTGGGTGAGATCATCCGTGACTTTGGGGTGGAGTTCCACCAGTACGCTGACGACAACCAGCTGTACATCTCCACTCCAGGCCACCCCAACGATGCCCTTGAAGTGATGTCCCGGTGCCTGGAGGCCATGTGGGTCTGGATGGGGAGAAACAGGCTCCGACTCAACCCCTCCAAGACTGAGTGGCTGTGGCTTCTGGTGTTCCGATATAGCCAGCTAGTGCCATCAGTTGCGTCCCTTTCTGGATCGGGACTCCCTACGCACGGTCACTTCCTGCTTGGACTACTGCAACGCTTTCTACATGGGGCTCCCCTTGGGGTGCGCCCAGAGGCTCCAACTGGTCCAGAATGTGGCCGCGCGGGGGATTATGGGAGTGACTGGGCGCTCCCATGTGACACCTCTCCTGCGTGAGCTGCACTGGCTCCCGGTGGTGTTCCGGGTGCGCTTCAAGATGTTGGTGACCACCTTTAAAGCGCTCTATGGCTTAGGGCCTGTGAATTTGTGAGATCGCCTTCTGCCACCAATAGTCTCCCACCGGCCAGTATGCTCACACAGAGAGGGCTTCCTTAGGGTGCTGTTGGCCAGACAATGTCGGCTGGTGACCCCCAGGGGGAGAGCCTTCTCTGTGGTGGCACCCGCCCTCTGGAATGACCTACCCCCGGAGATACGCAGGATATCAGACCTCCGGACTTTTCATCGGGCCCTTAAAACCCACTTGTTTCATCTAGCCAGGCTGGCTTGATCCCATCCTCTGTTTTAAATTGGAACTGATCTTAAATTGGACTGTTTTAATTGTCGGCCGAAAATATTTAATATTTTTAAATTGTTTTAATTTTTGTATACCATGTTTTATCCTGGCTGTTCACCGCCCTGAGTCTGCAAGGAGAAGGGCGGTTTATAAATTGAAACAAACAAACAAACAAACAAACAAACAAACAAAGTGGTCCTGTCCCTACCTTTCCGACTCATGAGCAATGAAGGGGAGTGTCAGGGTACAACTTATGTTTTCCCTACTGTCCTTTCCATTCTCATATTTCTTTGGCAAAACCAACCAGCAAATATTTTTTGAAGTTGTGGGATATGTAGTTCAAGTTTTAATTTTGTTATTTACAGCTTCTTTCAGCATCACCAATCTCTCTGGAAATTATTAGACCTGTGAGAGAGATCTTCTACATGTGTCTGCTAGCTCTTTCTTGCAAAAAACAACAAGGAACAATTCTATTCTATTCTCTCCCACTCTCTCTCTCCATCCCTCCACCCCCACCCCCGCCTTTCTCTTTGCAAGTTTCAGGTGTGGCTCAGTATAAATAAGGGCAGAGTCCAGGTATTTGCCTTGATAAGCTTTACAGGTTTATTCAGCTGAATAAAGTGCGACCCTCCAAGCAAGAGGGAACCCCCAACACACTTTGACACTTGCATTTACAGTACAGAAAATATTGGGTCTCATCTCAGGGACAGTAGATGTTTCCTAAAGAACTGTCCCATGACTCTGAAGGCCTGAAAAATATTAGATTCCTGGTTTGCTTCCCTCCCCCTCCCCTCTCTGTGATCTTCTCAGCACACACCCAAACTGATAATGTACACACAAAAGAGCAGATCTTCATGATGAAAATCTATCAGTCTTCTGGGGATACCAATATTAAGTAGGAAAAAAGTTGGCAATCTCTGTGGCAATGAAAGCCACAGTAGCCATGGAAGTGCCTGGTGATTGGAGAGGACCTTGTTCCTCTCAAAATCAAACTGATGCTTGTTTCTGACTGACTTATGCTCAGGGTCATCCTAAATGAAAGTTGCTTTGCCCTTTTTGATGCACCTTAAAGTGCTGAATGGGTCATTCCATCAACACATTTATGAGTTGGCTACAAAAGAAAGTGGACAATCATGTCACCCCTGAGGGAAGGGTAATACTCATGACGAATGCCTCCAAAATCCTTAGACATTCATCTTATCATTTTATTTTGATTTCAGATGCAGCTCTCTGTGATCCCTGCCCTGAAGACCAATATCCCAACAAGGACAAGGACCACTGCATTCCCAAGAAGCTCCACTTCCTCACCTATCAAGAGACCCTGGGATACACTTTAGTTTCTCTAGCACTTTCTCTCTCTGTGCTCACATCTGTGATCCTGGTGATATTTCATAAACATCGTGGCACTCCAATTGTCAAGGCCAACAACCGAGATCTCACCTACATCCTCCTGGTCTCCCTCAAACTTTGCTTCCTCTGCTCCTTCCTCTTTATTGGTCAACCTGGGAAGCTCACCTGTCTCTTCCGACAATCTGCCTTTGCCGTTCTCTTTTCCCTCGCGGTTTCCTCTGTGTTGGCAAAAACTGTCATGGTGGTTCTTGCCTTCATGGCCACCAAACCAGGAAACAAGTCAAGGAAACTCTTAGGAAAACCACTGACCAACTCCATTATCTTAGCTTGTCCCTTGGTACAAGCTCTTCTTTGTGCCACCTGGCTGGTAACCTCTCCCCCATTTCCCAACTTGGACTTCCACTCCTTGGTAGGAGAGGCCATCTTGGAATGTAATGAAGGCTCAGCTTTGATGTTTTATGCTGTCCTCGCCTACTTGGGTTTCTTGGCCAGTGTCAGTTTCACAGTGGCCTTTTTGGCCAGGAAATTGCCCGACAGCTTTAACGAAGCCAAATTCATTACTTTCAGCATGCTGGTCTTTTGCAGTGTTTGGATCTCCTTCCTCCCCACCTACCTGAGCACCAAAGGGAAGTCCATGGTGGCCGTGGAGATCTTCTCCATCTTGGCCTCTGGGGCTGGTCTCTTGGCTTGCATCTTTTTCCCCAAATGCTTCATTATTCTACTTAGGCCCAGTCTGAATTGTAGAGAAAATATGATCAGAAACAAGAATCTCTAAGTAATGCTGGGAAAGGCACCATTTATATTTAACTTTGAGGCATATTTAGAAAGGGAAAGACCCTAAGAAGCAAGGAACCACCAAGGCCATTTCTCTAGGTGTCTGACAAAGAAGCAAACTATTCTCAGAATAAAAGGATGATTCCTTATTGGACAATATAAACATCCAGGGATGGGGAAAAGGAGAAACTATTGTTTAAGCATGGAAGCTCTGCATGGAAAAAAACAGAGCTGATTTTGATTCTTTATTGTATCCAATAAAGTTTTGCTTTTGGAAGTACAAAGTTCCTGAGTGGGCTTACTTTTGTTGGGTTTCTAGTCGGACTGTTGACATGTAGTTCAAGTTATTTCAGATTTTAAAGTTTCTCCAGATTTTAGTTCAGGTTATTTTAGATTTAGATCAGGCACCCACAACTTCTGAAGGTAAGTCATTCCTCTAGTTAATTGTTTTTGCTTTTAGAAAATTCCTCCTTAGCTCTAAGTTGCTTCTTTCCTTGATTAGTTTCCATCTTTTGCTTCTTGTCCTAACTTTAGGTGCTCTGGAGAATAGATCAACCCCCTCTCCTTGGTGACAGCCCTTCAAATATTGGAAGAATGCCATCATATCACTCCTAGTCCTTCTCTTCTCTAGACATACCCAATGGATAACCATTGGTCTGAAATGGTATCGATTCTCTTATTGGAGCAGGGAGTTGGAGTCTAAAAGATCACCAAGGTCCTTTCCTGTTCTGTTATTCTGTTATTTGCACTACCTGAATAAACTGTGGCATAGGCCAAATACCATCTGTCTTCTTCATTGGTTCCCATGCCCAACTCCACCCTGATTCTCAAGTCCATTTGCTCTGTGGATTAATAGAAAGAGACAGAAATCTGTTTTTCTCTTTCTGACATATGAAGAAAAGCCACTGTGTCAGGGTTCCAAGGAACACCCTTAACAAAATAAAGCTCTGAGGCCTGAGGTTCCTCTAAGTTCCAATTTATTAGAGATGTCATGTTGGCACATCTGGGAAAACCCGAATCTGATAGCTTCCGGGTTTTCCACACCCAGCTGACAGTTCACAGACCTGCCCCACACCCACAAGTTCATCACATTGTCCAATCAACTCTTCACACTCAACTGGATACCATCTTCAGGCAATCTCCATCAGACGCAGGCAAAAGTCCTTGAATACAGAATGTTGTTATGACTAAGTTTCTACCACTCCAACAACAACCTCCTCCCAACTTCCCCAGCTAAAATATGTGGCAGTTAAAAAGCAAAAAAGAAAATTGTCTTGAGCCTCTCTAGGAGTCTCTGGAGGCTGGGGACAGCAAAAAAGTCACTTCCTGTCCCACCGGGAGTTGGGAAATGGGCCGTTTCAGGCCTCCGGAGAGCTTCCAAGGGGGTGAGGACGGCTGTTTTTGCCCTCCCCAGATGCATAGAGAGGATCTGGAGTCAGGTGAGAAAGAAAAATGGGCCTTGCCCATCCCCACCCCCAGGCCCTCCGGAGGCAGGAAACAGTCTGTTTCCCTACTTCTGGTGGGCCCAGAAGGCCCGAAAATTAGCTGGCTGGTACATGCATGCGCACCAGAGCTGAGCTGGCGTGCCCACTGATATGGCTACGCGTGCCACCTGTGGCACACGTGTCATAGGTTCACCATCACGGGTCTCTGAGATCATAGTTGGCTTTTTTAAGGTTATAACTGTTCCTTACTGTCCTTTCCATTCTCGTATTCCTTTGGAAAAACTAACCAGCAATGTTTTCCTAAAGTTGTGGGATGTATGGTTCAAGCTTTAATTTTTGTTATTTATGATTCTTTCAGTACTGTCAATCTCCCTGGAAATGATTAGAACAGTGAGAGAGATCCATCTAAGTATGTCTTCTAATTCTTTCCTTTAATAAATAAACATATAAACAATGAACTATTCTATTCTATTCTATTCTATTCTATTCTATTCTATTCTATTCTATTCTATTCTATTCTATTCTATTCCATTCCATTCCATTCCATTCCATTCTATATTCCATTCCATTCCATTCCATTCCATTCCATTCCACTTATTATTCTATTCTATTCTATTCTATTCTATTCTATTCTATTCTATTCTATTCTATTCTATTCTATTCTATTCTATTCTATATTCCATTCCATTCCATCCCATTCCATTCTATATTCCATTCCATTCCATTCCACTTATTATTCTATTCTATTCTATTCTATTCTGTTCTGTTCTGTTCTGTTCTGTTCTATTCTATTCTATTCTATTCTATTCTATTCTATTCTATTCTATTCTATTCTATTCTATTCTATTCTATATTCCATTCCATTCCATCCCATTCCATTCTATATTCCATTCCATTCCATTCCATTCCATTCCATTCCACTTATTATTCTATTCTATTCTATTCTATTCTATTCTATTCTGTTCTGTTCTGTTCTGTTCTGTTCTGTTCTATTCTATTCTATTCTATTCTATTCTATTCTATTCTATTCTATTCTATTCTATTCTATTCTATTCTATTCTATTCTATTCCATTCCATTCTATTCCATTCCATTCCATTCTATATTCCATTCCATTCCATTCCATTCCATTCCACTTATTATTCTATTCTATTCTATTCTGTTCTGTTCTGTTCTGTTCTGTTCTGTTCTGTTCTGTTCTGTTCTATTCTATTCTATTCTATTCTATTCTATTCTATTCTATTCTATTCTATTCTATTCTATATTCCATTCCATTCCATCCCATTCCACTCTCTCCCTCCCGCCCCCCTCTGTCTCTGTTGGTTTCAAGTGTGGCTCAGTATAAATAAAGGCAGACTCCAAGTATTTGCCTCGATAAGTTTTACATGTTTATTCAGCTGAATAAAGACCGGCCCTTCTAAGCAAGAGGCAACCCCCAACACACTTTGACACTTATCTTTATATGTTTGCTACATTGTCCACTTCTCTACCCAGAAGCTTTGGCACACTCCACCCAGACAAGCTGGCACACTCTAGATAAGATAAAGAAGTACAGAAATTGCCATCCAACACCGCCATCCACTTGGGTGTCATCTCAGGGACATTGGGTGCTTCCTGAGGAACTTTTCATGACCTTGAAGGCCTGCTGAATGACGGATACTTGTTTCTGAGTGACCTATGCCAGGGCCATCCTATATGCTGAGTGGGTCATTCCGTCAACACATTTGTGGATTGGCCACAAGGGGAGAATCACATCCCCCCTGAGGGAAGCATAATACTCATGAGAAATCCCTCTGAAATCCTTAGACAAAGACTTTCATCTTATCATTTTATCTTGATTTCAGATGCGACTCGTTGTGACCAATATCCCAACAAGCCAAGGAGCACTGCATTGTCAAGAAGATCCACTTCCTTGCCTATCAAGAAAGCCTGGGATACGCTTTAGTTTCTCTAGCGCTTTCTCTCTCTGTGATCACATTGTGATCCTGGTGATATTCCATAAACATTGTGACACATTGATTATCAAGGCCAACAACCAAGATCCTGCTCTGCTTCCTCTGCTGCTTCCTCTTCATTGGTTGACCCACAAAGCTCACCTGTCTCTTCTGACAAACTGCCTTTGCCATTCTCTTTTTCCTCGCGGTTTCCTCTGTCTTGGCAAAAACTGTCATGGTGGTTCTGGCCTTCATGGCTACCAAACCAGGAAACAGCGCAAGGAAACTCTTAGGAAAACCCCTGACCAGCTCCATTGTCATAGCCTGTCCTCTGGTCCAAGCGCTTATTTGTGCCACTTGGCTGGTAACCTCTCCCCCATTTCCCAACATGGACTTCTACTTGTTGATTGGAGAAACTATCTTGGAATGTAATGAAGGCTCAGCTTCAATGGTTTATGCTGTCCTTGCCTTCCTGGGTTTCCTGGCCATTGTCAGTTTCATTGGGGCCGTTCTGGCCAGGAAATTGCCTGATAGCTTTAATGAAGCCAAATTCATTACTTTCAGCATGCTGGTCTTTTGCAGTGTGTGGATCTCATTCCTCCCCACCTACCTGAGCACCAAAGGGAAGTCCATAGTGGCCGTGGAGATCTTCTCCATCTTGGCCTCTGGGACTGGTCTCTTGGCTTGCATCCTTTCCCCCAAATGCTTCATTATCCTATAAATAAATAAACTTTATTGTCATATGTGTATACACAGTATACACATACAGCGAAATTTACTTGACACCCAAAGACCCACATACATAATCCCCAAACACACTCCCACCCACCACAATTCCCCACCCCTAAACCAACTAAACATCCACACAACAGACCAAGTAATACTGTCCAACAGTTCACTGATGGTGGCCCTTTAGTTCATTGTTGAGTGCAATTATAGCTCTGAGATAAAAACTATTCAGAAAACTATTCAGGCCCCACCTCAATTGTAGAGAAAATATCATAAGAAACAAGAACATGTAACTAATGCAGGGATAGGCCACCTTTATATTTCTCTTTGGGACTTGTTTAGAAAGGGGTAAAATTTCTAAAAAATAGATGACATGGTGGAGGAACTTTAAATATTAATTAACACCTTATCAAGTGCTCTGACTGGTCACAATGTATTTGTTGTCTGCAACCATCAACCATCCTTTTATTTTCAATTTTTTCCAACTGTCCCCAATAAAAGTCCCCAATAAAATTTGCTGTGGAAGATTTTCAAGGAGTACATTTTCTCATTTTATTCTTTCTCATTGAAATTTTCTGTGAGAGGAAAAATTCCCTCCCAGTTGCTGTGCCTATTAATGACCTTTGGCTTAGATAATTGAATAAGTCAATTAGAGCGCAGCTCTTAGCTTTGAATCTCCCGGGCTTTTCTAACTGCCACTGAGACAGTATATAAAGAGCTGCTAGCCAGCAGGCAACTCAGTTCGGGATCAGAGGCAAAGCTGAAGTACTAAAGCCTCCTTCTTCTGAGGAAGAAAGACCCGGACTCCAATTGCACAGAGCGATGACAGAAACAGCTGACTGGACACTGCAAGAGGAAACTGACTACTGATGTTCTTTTAATACACTTTGTTTTATTTATGTAAATAAAAACAGTTTAGTTTAAACTTTTCTGAGACTTGTCTGTTTGGTGAATTGTAAAGAGATAAGGTTGTGGTCTACCAGCCCACCATAACAGTTGGTAGCAGAGGATGGTTGAGACCTTATCCACATTACAATGTACTAAACAAACATGCCAACAATCAAGTCGAAGCAGAAGGGAAGAATCGTAACCCAAGCCTTCGCCAGGCGCATGGCATCCCAACACCAACCGATGGAACCCGAGGCCAGGACGATTCGGCTGAAGTGCCCCAGGCACCAAATGCAGAGGAGACCAGAGGGATGGCAAACCCCAGAGTGAGTATCCCATTTCATGACCTACTTGCCACCATGAGTGACTACTCTCCGCCCACAGAAGCTGAGACCAGGAGGACGTCCCTTCTAGTTTCAACCATGAACCTGGCAGAGAGGGATGAAATGAGGTCAGCAATACTCCAAGCGTTCGGCTTGCCAGCCGCAAGTGAAGACCCGGTTGCCGACCTCACCACCTTACTATGGATCCTGACCATGCTGACAGCGGCGAGGGATGGGACTGAGATCCAGGAAAGCGCCGGATCAGTAAGAACCACCCAGTCCTGTCTCACAACCCCTTTTACCACTAGTGAGGCAAGGGCAGGAAATTACAGACTGCCATTTTCCAGTTTCCCGCCAAATAACATGGCACCCGGCCAGTTCCTAATTCAGGATGGCTAATTTAACATGGCGCCATCTGTCAGCGAGGCCACCTACTTGGCAGTGCCTATCGCTGCAGTGACCCAAAGTGACCAGCCAACTAAAGGGCTAGCCACCCTGGCAGCAGCGGCACCACTGATCCCAGCCATACCGAACATGCCTTGAAAGAGATGGTGGTGAGGCCTCTCCTCAAGAAGCCTTCCCTGGGTCCAGCAGTGTTGGCAAATTATTGTCCAGTTTCCAACCTTCGTTTTGTTGCGAAGGTTTTATTTATTTTATTTTTTTATTTATTAAATTTATATACCGCCCTTCTCCTAGTGGACTCAGGGCAGTGTACAGCCAAGAATAAAAAGCACTCCAATACAAAATTTAAAATATTAATAAAAGAATTAAATAATTTTGGCCCAATAAATTTAAAAAACCCAATAGGCAATTAAAATTTAAAACCCATAAAACTTTAAGCTTAAAAAAAGGGGGGGAGGGTTACGCCAGCCCAGCTTGACAAAATAAAAAAGTTTTTAGGGCATGGCGGAAAGCCCGGAGATCAGGTATCGTACGGATCTCCGGGGGCAAATCGTTCCAGAGGGCTGGTGCTGCCACAGAGAAGGCTCTCCCCCTGGGTGTCACCAGCCGACATTGTCTGGCTGACGGCACCCTGAGGAGTCCCTCTCTGTGGGAGCGAACTGGCCGGTGGGAGGCTATCGGTGGCAGAAGGCGGTCCCGCAAGTACCCAGGCCCTATGCCATGGAGCGCTTTAAAGGTGGTCACCAACACCTTGAAGCGCACCCGGAAGACCACCGGAAGCCAATGCAGCTCACACAGGAGAGGTGTCACATGGGAGCACCCCCTTGCTCCCATAATCCCCCACGCGGCCGCATTCTGCACCAGTTGGAGCCTCCGGGTGCACCTCAAGGGGAGCCCCATGTAGAGAGCATTGCAGTAGTCCAGGCGGGAAATGATGAGTGCCTGAGTGATTGTGCGTAAGGAGTCCCGATCTAGATAGGGACGCAACTGGCGTATCAGGCGAGCCTGATAAAAAGCCCCCCTGGCCACGGCCGTCACATGCTCCTCCAAAGACAGCCGTGCATCCAGGAGGATGCCCAAGTTGCGAGCCCTATCCGTGGGGGCCAATGACTCGCCCCCAATGGTCAGTGATGGAGTCAACTGGCCATATCGGGACGCCGGAAGCCACAGCCACTCGGTCTTGGAGGGGTTGAGTTGGAGCCTGTTGCCCTCCATCCAGATCCGCACGGCCTCCAGGCATCGGGACATCACTTCTACGGCATCGTTGGGGTGGCCTGGGGTGGAGAAGTACAGCTGAGTATCATCAGCGTACTGATGGAACTTCACCCCAAAGCCACGGATGATCTCGCCCAGCGGCTTCACATAGATGTTGAACAGAAGGGGCGAAAGGACCGACCCTTGCAGCACTCCACAAGAGAGGCGCCTCGGGGTCGACCTCTGCCCCCCTGCCAACACCGTCTGCGACCGGTCGGAGAGATAGGAGGAGAACCACTGCAAAACGGTGCCCCCCACTCCCAACCCCTCCAGCCGGCGCAGCATGATACCATGGTCGATGGTATCAAAAGCCGCTGAGAGATCTAACAGGACCAGGATAGAGGAGCAACCCCTATCCCGAGCCCTCCAGAGATCATCCACCAACGCGACCAATGCCGTTTCCGTGCTATACCTGGGCCTGAAGCTGGACTGGAGCGGATCCAGATAGACAGCTTCATCCAGATACCCAGGAAGTTGATGCGCCACCACACTCTCAACAACCTTCGCCAAGAAGGGAAGGTTGGAGACTGGACGATAATTAACCAAAATAGCTGGGTCCAGAGAAGGCTTCTTGAGGAGAGGCCTCACCACCGCCTCTTTCAAGGCAACTGGCAAGACACCCTCACTCAAAGAAGCGTTAATAATCCTCTGGAGCCAGCCTCGTGTAACCTCCTGGGAGGCCAGCACCAACCAGGAGGGACATGGGTCCAATAAACATGTGGTTGCGTTCAGCCGCCTCAGTATTCTGTCCACGTCCTCGGGAGCAACAGGATCGAACTCCTCCCAGATGACATCCTCAAGACCGGCCTCCGTCATCCCATCCGTATCTACCCAGTTGGAGACCAGACCATCCCGAATCTGAGTGATTTTATCGTGCAGAAACTGAACAAAATCCTCAGCATGACCCTGCTGAGAGTGTGGTAGCATGACAGTTTCCTCAGTACCTGGATGAATCGGCGTATCTGGATCCGTTCCAGTTGGGCTTCAGACCTGGGTATAGCACGGAAACGGCATTGGTCGCATTGGTTGATGATCTCTGGAGGGCTCGAGACAGGGGTTGTTCCTATGTCCTGGTCCTATTAGATCTCTCAGTGGTTTTTGATACAATCGACCATGGTATCATGCTGCACCGGTTAGAGGAGTTAGGGGTGGGGGCACCGTGCTACGGTGGTTCTCTTTCTTTCTCTCTGACCAGTCGCAGTCTGTGTTGACAGGGGGGCAGAGGTCGACGCCGGGGCTCCTTGTATGCAGGATGCCACAAGGGTCGGTTGTCTCACCCCTTCTGTTCATCATTTATGTGAAGCCGCTGGGTGAGATCCATGGTTTTGGGGTGAAGTAGCACCAGTACGCTGATGACACTCAGCTGTACATCTCCACCCTGGACCATCCCAATGATGCCCTTGAAGTGGTGTCCCGGTGCCTGGAGGCTGTGTGGATCTGGATAGGGAGAAACAGACTTAGGCTCAACCCATCCAAGACCGAGTGACTGTGGTTTCCGACGTCCTGATATAGTCAGTTGGTGCCATCACTGACTATTGGGGGTGAGTCGTTGGCCGCCACGGAGAGGGCTTGCAACTTGGGTGTCCTCCTGGACTCACGACTGTCTTTAGAAGAGCACTTGATGGCTGTGGCCAGGGGGACTTTTTATCAGGTTCACCTGATTCGCCAGTTGCATCCCTTTCTGGATTGGGACTCGTTAAATACAGTCACTCATGCTGTCGTTACTTCCCACCTGGACTACTGCAATGCTCTCTACATGGGGCTCTCCTTGAGGAGCACGTGGAGGCTCCAGCTGGTCCAGAATGCAGCTGCGCAGATGGTTATGGGAGTGACGTGATGCTCCCATGTGACTCCCCTCCTGCGCGAGCTGCACTGGCTCCCGGTGGTCTTCTGGGTGTGCTTCAAGGTTTTGGTTACCACCTTTAGAGCGCTCCATGGCATTGGACTGGGGTATCTACGAGACCACCTTCTGCCACCAATAGCCTCTCACCAACCAGTACGCTCCCATAGAGAGGGGCTTCTCAGGGTGCCATCAGCCAAACAGTGTTGACTGGTGGCCCCCAGGGGGAGAGCCTTCTCTGTGGGGCACCTACTATCTGGAACGAGCTACCCCTGGAGATACGGAGGATCCCGGATCTGCGCACTTTTCGTCGTACTCTCAAAACATTTTTATTTCAGCAGGCTGGCCTGGCCTAATTCTCCCTTTTAAATCTTTTAAATTGCTTTAAATCTGTTTCATAAATTGGGTGTTTTAAATTTGTTTTCAGGCCAAAATATTTAATAATTTTAATGGGTTTTTAATGTTTGCATTGTCTGTATTTTATCTTGGCTGTTCACTGAGTCCTTCGGGAGTAGGGCGGTATATAAATTTGATAAAATAAAATAAAAATAAATGTCACTGGCATCAGCCGAATGGACTCTCACCCAGGCAACCATCCCGATTGCGGCGACCCAAGCAATAAAGTCAAGAAGCTTGCCTACCGAGCTTGAAATTGCAAATACGATTGAGACACTAACAGTGACCTTCAGGGCCACTTTCCAATTCCCTCCCATCTACTGTGCGACAGCACCCTTTCGACAGCTGCGGCCTTCTCCTTACCTTTTTCCAACATGGTGGGCTTTCCTGCAACATCTCCAGCCTTCGGGGCCATTTCTGGGACAACTCCAGCCGAGGCTGAGGTCCCAGAGGCAAGCCTGAGGCCTTTTACAGAGGAGCAGCGGAGGAGCTCCTCATTTCTCGGCGTCCCGATAAGAATGAGCTGCGTGCTTGCGCAGTTTGGTGTTTTAACTCCCCCCACTAGGGAGGAGCAACTGTCAAACATCCGGCCAATAGGATTTAAGCTGGCTGCTTCAATACCGATGCTGTATTGTCCTTTTCAAAAACTACAGCACCATGGACAGCAGCAGCTATCTGTTTCAATGTCTGGAAATGCAAGCATTTTGCGCCTGGGTTTAAAACTTTAAATGAGAATGGGAAAAATCTGCAGGAATGGGTGAAAGGGGTCCAGGTGATTTTGATGAAAGAGAATGTGCTGTCATTATTGTTAGAATTTCCCCCCAAACCCTGGACTCTGGAAATTGATCATAAGGCTTTTTGTATTTTGTTACTGTCAATTGATCCAGCATTATATCCAAGTATTCTACATAATTTAAGTATATGTGAAGTTTGGGAAAAATTGTTTAATTTATTCTATTGTAAAAATTCAAATACAAGCATCAGGATTTCCAGGGAATTCCATTCTGCTAAATTAAGGGCAGGGGTGGATATGAATGAGCATCTTTGTGAGCTCAACAAAATGAGGGAGGAACTAATTTTAAGGAGGGAGCCTGTGTCTGAACAGAGTTTAATCAGTTTTATAACTAATTCTTTAGACTCTAGCTGGAATAATTTTATTTCTCAACTGGATAATACCAGCTATGACGGTATGTCCCTGGAAGTCCTGTCTGGCAAACTTATCGCAGAGGACAACCTGAGGAAGGACAGGGTGGCCTTCCACAGGAAGGAGAGGCCACCAAGGAGATCTAATAGCCATGACAGGGTCAACACTATTGGGGAGTGTTTTAACTGTGGATCCAGGGATCATTACAAGAGAAACTGACTGCATAATGCCAAGGGCATGCCAAAGGGCACCTTTGGGTGACTAGTACAAAAAGAGATCTCATAGAAAGCCACAGAACAACCCTTCCAGCCAAGGAAGGGACAGGTGGCCAAGGAAAGGTGCCAAGAAGGACAAATTTAACTTCACCAACAATTTTGCTGCTGTGGTCATGACTGTTGAGTCAAAAGTTTTGCAGAAACAACTTGAACAACTGTGGCTGTTGGACAGTGGGTCAAGTAAACATATTGTAAGTGACCAAAAATTGTTTACTGAATTAAAAGATCACAAGCTTGCCAATGGCATAAGGGCAAAGGTCAATGGTATTGGAAAGGTTTTCATCCCTGGGCTTGGGGAGGTTAGTGGTGTTCTGTATGTACCTGAGATTGATCACAAATTGTTGTGCCGCCATAAAAATAAGTGAGAACACAAAGATAGAAGTGTTGTTTACAAAAGGTAGTCACCAGTGATAAACATATAGTTGGGGAAGTTTTAAAGATTAATGGTCTGCCCTACTACTCCCCTACTGTGAGAGCTAAGGAGTCTAATGTCAGCAACCAGGTCACTGCTTTTGATAGTGATGATGGACCTCACCCAGAATCAGATGATGAGACCGATAGTACCCAAGGAAAGAGGGATTGCAATTACAATTGTAAATATGATTCAAAATGTAAGAAGTGTGTAAGCTTTAATTTGGAGCAAGGCGATGAAAGGCCCAAGGACGTCAATGCAAACTCTATTGGCAAGCCACTACATGATGAGTGTGCTCACCTCATGCATCACAGAATGAGTCATATGAGTTTCCCTGTGGTACAGAAAGCTCCTGAGTGCTCCAAGGGGGTTAGAATTAAAGATTGTAAT
Source organism: Masticophis lateralis (assembly GCA_030761175.1). Lineage (NCBI taxonomy): Eukaryota > Metazoa > Chordata > Lepidosauria > Squamata > Colubridae > Masticophis > Masticophis lateralis. Next base: position 352,769,933 of record JAUDYJ010000001.1, on the reverse strand, counting down.
ATTTTTATGGATTGTTCCATTTGCAGGAGTGCAAAATCCAAAATGAGGCCAGTGCCCAGGAAATCAGAGAGGCAGTCTGAGGGCATATTCCAGTTGATACACATGGACTTGGTGGGTCCTTTGAAACCCTCCATTGGTAAGAATTGTTACTTCTTGACCATTGTTGATGACCATAACAGGTTCGGATTTATCTATTTTCTCAAATCCAAGGATCAGGCCTTATCCAAATTTAAGGAATTCTGCAGTCTGATTGAGAATCAGCACAAAGTCCACATCCAGAAGATCTTGACCAACAGAGGAACTGAGTTTAACTCAGCTCAGTTCTCTGGTTGGCTGAAGGAGAAGGGCATAGTCCATTTGTGTACCGCCCCTTACTCTGCTTTTCAGAACGGGGTGGTAGAGAGAAGAAACAGTGTACTGCAGGCAATGATGAGGCGTGCCCTTGAGGATGCTGACCTAGATTTCTCATATTGGGCAGAAGCTGCTTTGTATGCAAACTACACTCTCAACCGGGTATGGTCCATTGTGGTGCAAAAGACCCCATATGAGGTAGTGTATGGCCATAAGAGTAATGGCCAATGTCCACATCCCCAAGGAACTTAGAAAAAATGGAGATAAAGTCCAGTCTTTGTTGGCTATGAAACAGGCTCTAAAGCTTTTAAGTTCGTGGACTCAAACAGAAAAATAGTAATATCCAGGTCAGCTACTTTTCACGACAGTACAAATTGGAGCAGGATTCACACCAACGAGATCCTAACTCCCAATCCTCCTCATAATTTGAACAAACAGATAAACAATGTGTCAGAAAATCCATCTAGTGATGCTGAAACATCTGGATCTGAGGATGATGGAGAACACATACCCTCCAGATCTTTAAAAGGAATACTAAAGCAAAGGAAGGGAGTAGCCTGGAAAAAGGGGCACCCCACTCTAAAAATTCAGAATAGCAGTAATGAGGAGCATAGCTCATCAGATAGCTCTGATGCAGGTGAAGAATCAATTAATAGGCCATTTCAATCCACTAGGGGCAAGAAACCCAAGAGATACGAAGGTTTTGTTACCTCTGTTGATCGAATCTCAACCACCCCAAAGATATGAGGATGTGTTAACACTATCTGAAAAAGAGCAGGAGAATTGGCAAACTGCAATGGATATTGAATTGGACAGTCTAAAGAAATTAGAGGTATTCACACCAACAAAACTACCAAAAGGCAAAAAGGTAATTGGCACTAGATGGGTCTTCAAGAAGAAACCCGTTGAGAAAGGGAATTTTATTTATAAGGTGAGGTTGGTTGCACAGGGTTTCTCACAGAGATTCCCTGATGACTACGTTGATACCTTCTTGCCTACAGTGCACCTGGAGAGTGTTAAGACTGTGCTCACCATAGCTGCCATACATGGGGAGAGTGTGTACCAATTTGATATACAAACTGCCTATTTACATGCCAAATTGGACAAAAAATTATATGTCAAAGCTCCTCAGGGTGTAGATCATCAGGAAGGTGATGTTTGGCTTTTAAACAAAAGCCTCTATGGTCTCAAGCAATTGGGCAGGAGGTGGTACGAGTGCCTTACCAAATGTCTAGGGCAGATGGGTTTTTCTGCCTCATCAGCTGATGAATGTGTATTCATCAGAAGTCACCAGAGCACCAAAGAAACCATTTTGGTCTATGTAGCTGACATTCTGTACATCTGCAAATCTGAGAGCAGATGTAAAATATTCTCTGATGAATTAGGCAAGAATTTTGCCCTAAAGCCTCTAGGCCGAATTGACAAATTTTGGGGGGTCCAATTCATTAAGACTCAGAAGGGGTTTGAGCTTTCTCTTCTTAAAAACATCCAGTGAAATTTGGAAACCGGAAGCATCGCTGCGAGACTGGCTGGAAAAATAGTGGGCTCTGATGAGCTCTGCAAAAATCCAGCCGGACAAACCACTGTTGGGTGGTCTTCGAACCAGAACCATCCTGTAGGGATTGTGAAGAAGGAGAGGTTCCTTGGACAACCAAAAGGAACAGGCAAGTTCCTCAAAATTTCAGAGGCTTCTCTTCAAACTGGCGGTGGGGATGGCAGCCATTAAAAAATGACCGCTCTGAAGTTGGGGCAACCAGAATAAGATTTTTGTGCAGGAGTGATGTTTCAACAGAGTGCTGGTACCAAGTAAGTGATTGGCCAACTCACAGGTAAAAAAAAGAAATTAAAAAAAAAAAACCTCTTCAAAGGTGTCCCGGAGCGGAAATGAGCAGCTAACTGGCACTTGGGAATTTTATTGGAGCGAGAAGAACAAAGAGGAGGTTAGAGTACCAAAGCCCAAGAAATAAAACTTTATAACTGGATTTAAAATTGGATTTGGAGAAATTAAAATTAATACAAGAAAAAGAGACCCGAGGGAAAGTACTTTTTATGGGGATTTGAAATATCTTTGACAGCTTTGACACTTGAAGGAAGAACAAAGAGTAGGTTAAAATATTAAAGCCCAAGAAAGGAAATTTTATATCTGGACTTAAAACTGAATTTGGAGAAACCAAAAGTACTAAAAGGAAAAGAAATCCAAGGGAAGATATTTTCTTTTTCTTTTTTTTTTAAATATACTTTATTGATTTTTTATAGATACAAAAAATTTTCATTTCTATTTACATCGGATACGCAGTGTTTATACATATATACATAAAATTACTTGGTGTCACTTTTACCATTTGTTATTTATTTAACACACCTTTTACTCCTATTTTTGTTTTTTTTGTTCATCCATTCGTACCACCTTTCCCACACAGTATAGTAATCTGAGTTTTCATCATTATTTATTTCATAGGTTAATTTGCTCATCTCTGCACACTCTAATACCTTCCTAAGTATAAGTTCTTCTGGTGGCAGGATTTTTTCCTTCCAGTATTGGGCATAGGCCAACCTAGCAGCTGTAGTTATATGAATCATTAAGTGGGTCTTTATTTTTCCAAGTCTCTTCTTCACTATTCCCAGGAGAAATAGTTCCGGTATCAGCTCTACTTCTTCTCTAATTATTTCTTGTACCCATCTTCCAATTTTGGTCCAATATTTTTTCGCTTCGGGGCACGTCCACCACATGTGAAAAAAGGTGCCCTGACCGTGGCCACATTTCCAACAATTTGGGGACATGTTAGGGAACATCTTCGATAGTCTAGCAGGCGCTAAGTACCACCTATGGAGAATTTTATAGTGATTCTCTTTATATGATGCAGCTCTAGTCAATTTATAATTTTTATTCTACGCCTCTTCCCATTCATTAAAATTTAAATTATATCCAATATTTTTTTCCCAAACACTCAGTTGATTTTTGGCTATGGCCTTGGCTCTATCTTGATCTAATAAATAATTATAAAATTTAGCTAGGACTTTTTTTTCGTTTCCCATCAAAATTTTATCCAATCCATTGTATCCTAATTCTAAACCGTATTCCTCCTTATCTTTCTGGTATCTTGACTTTATTTGTAAATATATCCACCAATCTAAATTTATGCCTTGGTCTCTCAGATCTTCATTTGATTTAAGATTTCCTCCTCCATCTAAAATGTCATTATATCTACAAATTTTTTCCATCCCCCATCTGTTTGAGTGGATCAAGGCCTCCATCGTAGAGAGCCATTTTGGAACTTTATTGTAATATCTCTGTCTAATTTCAATCCACGTTTGTATTAGTGAGTCTCTAATTTTATGTCTACGGAAATGTGTTCTTTTTTTTGTATCTATGTCCCATAAATATGAGTGCCATCCTTTCTGCAAGTCGTGACCTTCTAACGCTAAAATTCTCTTATTTTCCAAAGTGGCCCACTCCCTTATCCATACTAACTTGGCGGCCCTAAACTATGTTTCCCAATCCGGGAGGCCAAATCCTCCCATATTTCTTTTCCCCTGTAGCACTTTAAGTGAAATCCTCGACTTTTTACCCTCCCATACAAATTCCCTAATGTTTTTATTTAATTCTAAGAAAAATTTTTTATCCAAATTCACTGGTATATTTTGGTATAAGAATAAAATTTTGGGGAGGATGTTCATTTTGATCGCAGCTATCTTACCTATAAGTGACAATTTGATTTTCTTCCATCTGTTCAAATCTTGTTTTATTTTTTGAAGTAGGGGGGTATAATTATCATCTTTTAGGGATGAACACCTTGCAGTTATCCAAATTCTGAGGTATTTTATTTTCTTGACAACCTGTAGTCCCAGCATTCCTTCTATCTCCTGTTTCTGTGTCTCAGTTACATTCTTAGTTAATATTTTGGTTTTGGTTTTATTCAATTTAAAACCTGCCACTGCTCCGTATTTATCCAATTCTTCTAATACTTTTGGTCCTGATTCTAATGGATCTTCTAATATTAGGGCCACATCATCTGCAAATGCTTGTGTTTTATAAACCTCCTTCCTAATCTTTAGGCCTTTGATCTCCTCGTTTTTCCTAATTTTTCGTAACAAGACTTCTAAGGCCAAAATAAATAATAGCGGAGATAGGGGGCATCCCTGTCTTACCCCCTTCCTGATCTGAAATATTCTTGTCCTATCTCGGTTTACCAGGATGCTCGCCCTTTGATTGTCATATATAGTTTTAATCATTTTTTCATAATTTATTCCAAATCCCATTATTCTAATTTGTTTAATCATAAAATTCCAATTTAAATTATCGAATGCCTTTTGGGCATCCAAAAATATTAAGACCATCTGTTTTTCCGAATGTTCCTCATAATACTCTAGTGTATCTAATATTGTTCTCAAATTATCTCTTATTTGTCTCCCTGGAGGAATCCATTTTGATCTTTATATATCCAAGCATTTAATATTTTTTTAGTTCTTTCCGCCATTATAGTCATAAATAATTTATAGTCGGTGTTCAAAAGAGAAATAGGCCTATAATTCTGAATTTGTTTTTGTCAGCACCTTCTTTCGGCAAGAGTGTAACATGCGCTTCCCTCCACGAATCCGGAATTTTTGATCCCCTCAGTGCCTCATTAAAAATTTCAAGTAACTTTGGATGTAGAATTTCTTCAAGTTTTTTATATATTTCCCCAGGGAACACATCAGGACCTGGCGATTTGTTATTCTTAAGTTTTGAAAGGGCTGTTTTAAGTTCTTCAATTGTTATTTCCCTGTTAAGCATCTCCCTCTCTTCCTCGGCTATTTGTGGGAGCTCTGCATTTTTCAAGTACTGCTCTATTTCTTCTTCTGGGACCTCCTCTGCTTTGTATAGGGTTTCATAATATTCCCTCGCTCTTTCTAATTTATCATCTTCTTCGTTTAAGAGGTTACCCTCTGAGTCTTCTAGTGTTTGAATCGTCCCTTTTTCATTTTCCTTTTTTAATTTGTAGGCCAACCACCTGCCTATCTTGTTGGCGTTCTCAAAGTAGTATTGTTTTGTTCTTTTTAATTTTTGTGCTAATTCTTCTTGTTCTAAAATATTTAATTTATGCCTCCACATCAGCCAATTTTCTTTTGTAGTTTTATCTCCGGGATTTTCTTGGAGCTTTTTTTCTGCTTCTCCTAGATGTTTTAAAAGCTCTTCCAAGGATTTTCTTTTTTCTTTATTTTTATACGCGCTATATGATATCACAACCCCTCTTAAATAAGCTTTCATCGCATCCCATACAATTTCAGGAGATGTTCCTTGATTCCCATTTTCCTTAAAGAAGAACCTTACTTCTTCTTTCAATTTGTCAATACACTCCTTGTCGTTCAATAAATTCACATTAAATCTCCATCTCTGTTGTTTCCTTCTTTTTGTATTTTTCTATTTTATCTCCAGGGGGTTGTGATCCGCCCAAATATTTGGACTAATCTCTACTGATGCTATTTCTGCTCCAAGCTTCGTGGTGACCCAAGCCATGTCTATTCTCGACCAAGACTTTTGTGGGTTGGAGTGAAATGTGTACTGTCTATCGTTTGGGTGTAGGATTCGCCATATATCAATTAGATTCAATTCTTCAACTAAGTCAAAAAAAACTTTTGGTAACTTTGCTCTTTTATTTTTATTTATTCTGTTACTTTTATAATCTTTGTCTGGGTCCACAATTCCATTAAAATCACCTATTAAGCAAATTTCATCATATTCCATTTTTCCCAATTGCTCGTGGAGTTTTTTAAAATATTCACCCTGTTTTTTGTTTGGAACATAAATGCCCACTAATAATACTTTAGAATTACCTCTCATTATTTCAATCATAAGGGTTCTTCCTTTTGTATCCTTATATTTTAAATCTGATTCAATCCCTTTTTTAACATAGATTACTATCCCCCCCTTTTTTTCTCTGCTAACGAGGTAAATATTTTACCAAATTTTTTATACTCTAAACAATTACCCTCATCCTTTTTTACATGAACTTCTTGTTCATGTAAAACAAATTATATCTACATTTTTGTTTGCTAATTTTGTAAGTGTTAATTTCCTTTTTTTCTTATCGTTCAGCTCATTGACATTTACTGATATTAATCTCAAATCATTCATTCCTGTTTTTTGTTTGTTTGTTTGTTAGTGTTTTTTTCCCCCTTTCCTCCCCTTCCCCTTCCGGTTCTTGAATTCTATTTGTTTCTTACGGCTCTTACCGGTCTTGTTTTCTTCTCCTTAGCTTCCTCTTCTTCTGTCTTCTTCTCTTCTGAGATTCCTTCCTTGTTGTTCTGTTGATGCAGGGTCTCCTCTACTGGATTTGTTGACTCTATCTCCTCCTCGCTACTTTGTTCTTCCTCTGCTCCTCTTAATTGGTCGAGAAAATCTTGCGCTGTGCTCAGACTGTCAATTTTTATTTTTCTCCCTTGCCAAGTGATTAACATCCCTTCCGGAAGAAGCCATTTAAAGATATTTTCTATGTGGATTTAAAATACTTTTGTGAGCCGTGATACTTTATTGTTCTGAGAACATTGTGGGTTGGAGAGCGACATCTGCTGGTGGAAAGAAAGCACTACAAGACTGGCCCGAAAATTGAAGAAAATAATAGCAGTGACCTTGACTACTAAAAGAAAGTGTGAGAAGTTGTAAGGAATATTTGGGTTTTTTTTAATTGCTTGGCCTCGACTTTCAATGGAGGTGGAAAACAACAAAGCTTTAAATTGGAGTGGATTGGACAAATATTTGAACCGGATATTATCTGGAAATGAAAAAGAGACTATATAGACTTTAAAATCTTAATTAAATATAAGTTAAAATATTAACAATTTTTAAAATTGATAATATGGAGTCTTGGATGTGTGAGGAATTAATTGAGATGTTTAAAAACATGCGTGAATCATTAAAGGGCAACAAAAAGTCAGAAATTTTGCTAGAACACACAAAACAGGAAAAAGAGAATATAAACGAGAAGCAAGAAAATAATGTTGAAAGAAAAGGAATTGAATGTAAAAAGTTAGATGATTACACTGGGATTTACAGTGGCAAAAAAGAGTGAATAGGGGGGGAATATCCCCCAAAAGGGAAGAGAAGGAAATGGAAAAAGATTAGGAAAAAGCTTGGGGAGAGTTATGCGAGTAATAGACCCAAAAGTTAGAAAAAGGATTCAGGAGAAAAGATACAATAAATATAAAAAGAAAGAAAAAAAGAAAAAGAAGTTAAGAGAATGGGATGAAAAGGAGGAAAGTATTAAGAAGTGGAATTTCAGAGAGACCAAGAGAAAATGGTTAAAAGGGAAAGAATAGTGGAAAGGAGGAAGGGAAGTAAGATATATATTTGTAGATCTAAGGGAACTGCATTAATATTATTAATTGTGAATGTAAGAAGTGAATATGATGATGTATATTGTTTATTGTAAAATAGAACAGCAGATGAAATATGAAGTGGCAATTTGGTTTAATTATGAAAATAACTGAAATCAAGACAAAATTGAAACGTTAAAAAGTGTGGTGGGTATTTTGAAAAAATAGGTTGTAAGTGATGAAATAAAATAGTTAATTGATGCTATAGTAAGAAATCAGGAATTAAGGGCGGATAGTCTTATTGCTTATCATGTACTAAGAAGAGATTAAGATAAAATGTGGAAGGTCAATTAAGTTAAAGGCTTTCAATGTAAGAATTGAATATGATGAAGTACATTGTTCGTAGCCAAAAAGTGTGATGGGGATTCTGAGAAATATATTTTATAAATGGAGAAATAAGATAATTAAGTGATGTTATGCTAAGAAATTAGGAATCGAAGGGTGGATGGTGATACTGTTTATATATTATGTATTAAGAAGAGAAATAAGGAATAAGAAATAAGGAGAAATTTTCTGACAGTGAGAGCAATCAACCCATGGAACAGAAGTTGCCTTCAGAAGTTGTGGGAGCTTCATCCCTGGAGGCTTTCAAGAAGAGATTGGACTGCCATCGATCAGAAATGGTGTAGGGTCTCCTGCTTGGGCGGGGGTTGGACTAGATGACCTCCAAGGTCCCTCCCAACTCTGTTAATCTGTACATCAATCATTGGTTCAATTGCCACAGGAGCCCCCGAGAGCCATGTGCTCTCTCCATTGCTCTTCTCTCTCTGTACCAACGATGGCACGTTAAAGGATCTCCTAGTTAAAGTACTGAATTTTTCAGATGATGTAACAGTCATTGGTCTCATTTGAAGCAATGCTGAGTCTGCATATAGACGGGAGGTTGAACCTCTGGCCCTGTGGTGCAGCCAGAACAATCTGGAGCTGAACCATTTGTGGGGAGGGGGGAGGGGGGTCTTTCATCCAATAAAGAGCATGCCAGGAACCCAAAGCCACATGAGTCTAAGGCTACTTTGAATAGAGCGCTTTGCAACTCTGAATATGCTTCCCTCTTTCCTCAGTTTACCTTCCTGAGAATTAGAAAGGAGCCTGTTTGAAGCTTTTTCTCAGGTTAGCCTCTTGGAATGAACTAAATATAAAATCAATGGAGCATTTATTGCAAATCATTTGAGATCATAATCAACGTATTGTCTTCTGTACATAAAAGTGCACAGAAATTCACCTTCCAAAATAACCAGTTTTTCCCATTTCCTGGTACTTTCCTGTGTAAAATCATAAAATAAGCAAGAGAATATCATACAGCCTTGCCTGCCTCCTTACTCAATAAAGAATTAGTCAGGATCAGCCATTGTTTCTCACCCATCCGTCATTCCTTTCTTTCATCCAACTTTCTTCCTAATAATTGGAAACGGATAGTAAAGTAGGAAGCATAATAGGAGTAGCAATATTATTAATGTCAACTTTATATATTCTTGTTTATTAATAACACAATTAATTAGTAGGGAGTAAAATAATGAGCCTCATGTAACACACCCTCAGAGCAGTGGTGAAATGTAAAATTTGTTACTACTGGTTCTGTGGGCGTGGCTTGGTGGGAGGAGTAATGTGACTGGATGGGCGTGGCCAAGGTCTTTTTTAACCTTTAAAAGTACTTTTTCTACAACCTCTTTGGCCGAACAGGTTGCAGAAAAAATGCTTTTAAAAGCCTCTGATGATCCCAGCTGAGCCACACGATCATCAGAAGCTGGTTTTTTAACTTTTAAAAGCATTTTTTCAGCTGAAGAGTTGTAGAAAAGATTCTTTTAAAAGTAAAAAAACCAGCCTCTAATGATCACATGGCTCACCTGTGCATGGGGGGTGGGGCACAGGGATTTTTGCTACTGGTTCTCCAAACCATGTGCCGCCATCACTACCGGATTGGGTGATCTGGTCTGAAGCGGGAGCATTTCACCCCTGCTTCAGAGATCTATGGAAACGAGCATGCTTAAAAAGACTGACATATTTTTAAATTTTAAACCCCAACATATTTTAGAGATTCATCTGATGATAATAAAGTGGTCATGGTGGAAACAAATATCCACATCCTTAAAACGTCTGTGTTTATTTATAAATTGATCATTAGGGACTCAGTGAGGACAAAGGAATGAATGAAAAATAAAAGTGTGATGGATAGTTGCTGATAAGAGATAACTTGTGATTAGTCACTTTACTTGGTTTCCAATTATTTAATGGACGAGCCTATCTTCCATTTCATCATTTTTTAGAAATCAGATCAAATAAAAAAGAATAGTTTCCAATTTCCACATAAATCACAAAATCTTGTGCCTCATTATATTTTCTCTACAATTCAGACTGGGCCTAAGTAGGATAATGAAGCATTTGGGGAAAAAGATGCAAGCCAAGAGACCAGCCCCAGAGGCCAGGATGGAGAAAATCTCCACGGCCACCATGGACTTCCCTTTGGTGCTCAGGTAGGTGGGGAGGAATGAGATCCAAACACTGCAAAAGACCAGCATGCTAAAAGTAATGAACTTGGCTTCGTTAAAGCTGTCGGGCAATTTCCTGGCCAAAAAGGCCACTGTGAAACTGACACTGGCCAAAAAACCCAAGTAGGCGAGGACAGCATAAAACATCAAAGCTGAGCCTTCATTACATTCCAAGATGGCCTCTCCTACCAAGGAGTGGAAGTC